>JAUOBT010088606.1:0-13933 GCA_032362145.1 Hypanus berthalutzae
GAACAGAATCAACAAACTCATTCGCAAGGTCAATGATGTTGTGGGGGGGGTGGGGGGGGAGACTCTCTGACGGCAGTGTCTGAGAAGAGCATGCTTTCCAATTCGCGTGCCATCTTGGGCAATATCTCCCATCAACTCCAGAATGTACTTGTCAGACAAAGGAGAACATACAGACAGACAGTCATTCCACAGAGATGCAACACAGAAAGTCACAGTAAGTTATTCCTGCCTGTGGCCATCAAACTTTACAACTCCCCCCTTTGACTTCAGACACTCTAGGCCAATAGGCTGGTCCTGGACTTGTTTCTATTTGGCATAATTTTCATGTTATTATTTAATTTTGCTGTACTTCTTTTCTATTCTTGGTTGGTGCAACCGTAACGAACCCCAATTTCGCCCGGGATCAATAAAGTATGTCTGTCTGTCTGTCATTATCAGCGGACTGGTATTTATTCTCACATGTTGGACACCAGCAGTCTATCAACCTACTCCACCCTTCACTCTCTGTAAGAGTTTTACAAGCAGGATGTGCCCTTGCGGAAATGTAAACAAACTGTCAATGACCCATGTCATCAATCTTCCGAGCATGCTTCGCCACTTTCTCTTAATGACAACTCAATCATTTTAAAGTGGCAGTCTACAGAAAATATTAACCACAGGAATTCTTAACAATAGAGTTATTTCAACAACTGTTCCACATTCTTACAGTAAATCCTCTGCAGAATGCTTTTACCAGAATTCTGGTTACAGCAAATTTATTCTCAATTTTTTGCCGAAATGCTAAGCGAATTCCTGGGCAATGGACCAACAATAGAAACTACATACTAAAGATTTATCATCATATAATTTTTTAAAAAACTTTTCCGAAAAACTAAGCTGTATGTTATAAAAATATTTTTAAATGAAATATTTGAAAACGGACACACAATATAGTGTTCAACATTAACGATAGTGAAGTGCAATGGCTCTTGTTAACAGAAACCCAAATCTGCTGACTGAAAATGAGAACACTAAAATAACAAAAGAAAGAAACATAGCAAAATAAACAAGAAAAACACTGGCTATTATTGGACATCATATCCGTTGCGTTTTTTTCAGCATTTTATTCATGCAATTATAATGTCATGCATTCTGAAAATTGCTCTTCTTCTCACTAGAACAATCAGAATCAATTCACCGAGCAGGAAGCAAGGTGCAATTGTATTAAATGATGTAACAAAACACAGATAAGAAATTCTGTAATTTTATATCAAGTTTGTTGGAAATGCCGAAATATTAAATATCACGGCTTTGCTATTCCTTCCTGCCCTGATGGTGGTGCATACTCCATGGAGTTACTCTCTGTTGTTCGTTATCTTTTATTTCTATATTGATTATTTATTATATTTTCTGGATTTTGCAGTCATTGAATTTTCAGCTGCCTGTACGTCTTATTAAAATTCTAAATGCTCGAATGTACTGTTGAATCGCAATTGTGTTGATGTAAATGTATCTTCACAGTATTTGTTTTAAATCTCAAAGCTGTCTAATTTTGAAAGAGAATTAATTGTCTTTATTTCTGTAAGGTGAATAGAATATGTCCTGTCTGATTCAAATGAAAATAGAAAATAGTGCATTAAATCAGCAATGAGATCAGAAACTCAACGTTACAGGTTAAATAAGCTCTCAAAACATTGGACAATCTGGAGGGGATAACCAAAATCTTTAGAGAGAACGAGTCCCGAGAAATTACATCAGCACAGGAACTGAAGGGTAAACATACCAAACGAATAGGGACTGGTTTGAACGAAGAGCATTTTATTCGGTGAATCCAGGTGACTGATGGCCAGCTTGGGGGGTGCGGGATAATGTTCAATATCAGATGTTAGGATCTAATATGCATCATCAAACTGTCGAATAATATTTTATCTTTTGCATTGATAGAATGGTCGATTATACAATAACCTAAAAGACTTCTGAAAGCAAGTGTTCAGTACAGGACGGTAGTGTGAAAACAAAAAAGCAGAAGGTATACGTTCAATCCATTATTCTAACAGTTTTCTAACAGCTTCAATCGCCTGAAGATCTCTATCCGGCAGATGTTCTCCTCCCCCATCAACCCCTAGCCATTAATCACTGCAACCAGGCTACATTTTACACCGGACATTAATTATCTTCAATTACCAACATTCAGGACTACTGCCAGTCTAACAGAATGAGGCAAAATTTCACGTGAAATTTCATCAGTATCATTTATAGTAATAGGTTCCGCAGTTTTATGCAGCGTTATAAGCGTCACTAAAACAAGACCTCGATTGGCCTTCGCTTCCTTAAGCCCCTTTGCACCAGCTGCGGCAACCGATGTCTTCGGGTACAGAACCGCATCAACTGCATTTCCGACCCATATAACGATGTTTCCATCCGTGACCTCTTTCGCTTTCACATGAAAACTAGTTGCATATTTTGGGAAAAACCATCAATATTCCGATCAGAAAACTCGAAGCTCACGGAATTAAGAATTGTGTTTTATTTTTTTCTGTTTGCATTTTTTTTAGCTTCTGGAAAAAACACCAGTCTGGTTTTCTCCATTCCCTTATTTTCCGTTTTGTTATGGTCTCTTTACTTCTCCGCTTTGCAGGTACCACTCTACAGCCTGATCAATGTTCTCAACCGCAGTTCTCTCTTTTCGCTGATCATTCAGTATATTGCTTGAAACCTATATTTTCCTACTTGATTTGTTGTTTTACTTCCTCTCCGTCCACACTCAGATCCTCCGTGACTTCTGCAAGATTAGATTTCAGGGAACTGCTGTCTTCGCATCTCACATGAATCCTGTTATCACTGAGACAGATCCTGCTCAACCCCACGGATTCTAACATTTGATCCATTTCTTTCTGTCAGGATGAACAGTCTCGTTCCGAAAATTCGTATGTTTATTTTTCTTTATACTGGCTGTCTAATTCGGTGTTGCTTCAGAATTTTCGAGTGTTGATAGAAATAATAATTTTGTTCGTCCATCGTTGTCGTTGATGAAGTCTTCGACACCGTTATGTTGATGACAATGTCGAGATTTGCGCAAGATTTGCATTTACGTGAGGGAGGGCTGCGCAGCGTCAGCCTCACACTCGCCTCCCGATTTCCATCTGGATCCAGTGGCAAGACAGGGGGCGAGATAACTGGAGATGAGAACAGGCGCATTGGTTGAGCAGGGCGTATGATGTCCCTCGTACTGCTCGACACGTTCCACTACACTTGCAGCACCTGGTTGACCGTTGGACATCCCGTTGTTCTCGTCCGCTCATTCCACCGCAGTCAGTATTCACATGCTGGGATAGACAAATCACTATCTCAACGAGGGTTTGAGACTCGTCGGCTACCCTCACCTGATTTTGCCACCTTGTCGAAGCGGTTCACCGGGGTGTGGCTAATATCACATGGAAACAGCTACGGGAACAAAAGGTGAGAGCTGAGTGCCAGGTGGGGACCAAAGTTTGCAATCCGCATGCAAAGGACGCGACATGTTCCCCACCAGAGGTGCTGCCCCTCCCTGACACACCCTACGCCCCAGGAATAATAATAAAGACCAAAGCAAATCAGAGTTATAGAGAACAAGTCAGGACGTAGTGACGGGTGCATTAAAATAATATTGGCTACTGGATACCAGACAATCATACACAACGGAAACGCTTATTTCTTTCTTGAACAATATCACATTCGTCTGATGCACTAACATAGTCTGTGCATTGGAAGCAGCAGCATGATGCATTTTTTCCACTTTACGCTCTGCTACTAATTCTATAGCAATTTTCTGTCTTCTGTCGTTGCTAAGAATTATCCTGGCTGTTCCCGATGAGTCACTGTTTCAGTGCTGGTTTTGGGATTGATTCACTGGAAGAATAATAATTGTCTTCTTGATGTGCTGCAGGAGACATTGGCGTTGATGTAATGTCGCAGTATCCTTGTGAATTAATAATTGAAGAAGGACGAACTTTAACAATCTCCTGCACTTACCCTGAAGCTTATGATGGTAACAATGCTTTCTGGTATAACCAATCTCCCGGGGAAGCGCCGAGATATATTCTGAGGATTTACAGCAAAGGCTCCATAGAACGGTCAACACAAGCTTCAAAGCACTTTTCGGCTGTTTATCAGAGAAAAAATAAGACGTTACATTTAAACATCGCCGGTATCCTTGTCTCTAACTCTGACTTGTATCTCTCCGCAATGACAACCACAGTACAACAGACATGGTGTTGGTCGATACAAAAACTCCCACCGTAGCTCTTCAGATGTCGTCGTCAGCAGTGCGGCAATGAGAACAAATTAAGAAGCTGAAGGCAATTCTCAGGAAATCAGCGTACATGAGGATTTTTACTAAATATCTTCGTACTGTTCACGTGTGGTGTTCTGAAACTCTGACGAAGCACCAAGTTAAAAAGGAGCTAATAAAGTCAGAGTGGTAGTAAGGTTAAACATTTTCGGCTCAATCATCCACATTATCATCGTATGCTGAAAACTTGGTAAAATAAGACAAACATATACAGTGTCTGTTTCATTCTGGACACCGTATTTGCATCGTAAATAGTTGTAAATAGAAAACTATTGCAAAATGTATTAAAAAGGAATCTCATCAACGGCACAACATATAGGCAGAATCACATAAGCATTTATGCAATGTATTGACCATCAACGGTTTTTTGTAGACTGTGACACATTTTTCCAGCAATGCTTTCAATGGCACAAGAAAATAATCCTCATCAACCGCCGTTCCTTTAATAGAATACGCGCTAATATATTTACTTCAATATGTCTACTTTCATATGAACTATCGACGTCGCTTCTGTAGTTTTTTATCTGTGGTAGACATGGTGTTTCTCACGTTCTTGCTGAACGCGCGGGACCCCACCTTTAATTCGCTGAACGGAAGTTACCCTCAGAACGGAGCGAAACCGGAAGTGACATCATCACCTGGTGAGCGATGTACCATAGAAAATGAATTTTACCACTTGTCAGACTGCAACGTGGTTATCAACCTTTAATTTTAAACAGAAAATAATTACAAAAATTATTTAAAGCGGAAATGTATTAGTTAGATAAATGCCTTAAGGGCAACAAAACCTTTCAAAAATACAATTACACCGCATCAATTATTCTCTCTTCAATTAATTGACTTTAAAACGCTTGAGATAGATTTAGCTCAGATCTTAGATTCGGCTTGGTCAGGCTCTTGGGTACGGAGATGGGACTCCTACAAGAAGCATAGGACAGCGACCATTAAAACGATGCAGGGCCGGATTTCTTTCGCAGGGCAGGAACCGTTTCTTGGACGCTGGGACGGGATGCTGTCTAGGATACTTGCCCTGGCAAACTGCCGAGTATTCGGATGGGGCAATCCAGCACTGGACGAGGAATATTCAGCAGCGGGCTGGGCGAGGTACTCCTGGACTGGGTGAAGATCTCCTGAGCTCAGCGATGCACTCCTGGGCAGGCGAGGCCTCAGACGTAGGTTGCAGGCAAGTCTTCAGAAGGAAAGCGGAAGGAAGGGAACAGTCAATCAGTCTGAAGCGGTATACCGACGCTATTTATGGAGCTAGCCCAAAAGGAGGATCAGAGGGCTCAATTAAGGCACCCAATTGAATCAGAGAAACAGGAAATCACGGACTTCTAGGTCCGGAACATTGACAGTTTGGTTAAAAAATATCCAGTTCATTCTTTTCTGCGCCAGTACATAGATAGTTCTGTTAAGGTTAACACTAGCAGCAAAAGACACTGCACTCTACAGCTGACTAGTTTCTACTCATACATTAACACAGACCACACAATAATGACAACCCAGAAGGCGTATCCCGACGTGTTTTTCTACCCAGTGAATAAATGGCATCTTCACTTGGGCACAAACAAGCGTGTGCTGAAGACGATCATTTGGCATTGATGCGCATTCTTCACAGTTCATTGTCTCCACGTTGCACTTCCAGATCCGTGTGGATGGGACCACTTACAACATAGAGGTCACTTCGATGCTTGCAATGCGTAGTAATCAGCTGGCGCAATTGATCTTGACCACTGACGCCGATAGCATCATCATTACAGTGCAAAGAAACTGCCAGTGAGCGTGTACGTGTGTTTTATTTTACAATCAGTAAAATATGAGCTATTTCACCAATTTACTTTTAGCTGGACAACAGGTTCTTACCGTATTGTGCTCGTTCTTCCTTGTCCTGACCAATGTATGTTTCATCGTTTTTGCGTTATATTCCTTTGGCTGGTTTCAGAGAGCGGGGAACACCATGTGAGACATGATGCTGTCTTAGGTCTCGAACAGAATATCTCCAAGCTTCCTATATGCTTAGCTTCTCCTCTGGTAGCGAAGTATCGCATTCGGAGATCTCGGGGTTAGGCTCTTCTGTGGACCATTACGGGCGTTAGTAGACCGAGGGAATCGGAAACACTGTTGACAATGGAGAACAAATACACGACGGAGGACTGATTTGTTTTTTCGTCGGCACAAAGAACGTGAATGTGTTGGTCGAAATCTCCCAATGGTGACCAAATCTCTTCTGTGTGGGTATTGTTTCTCCACGTAGATCTAGGTCTCTGATTGCTAGAGCAAATTCAGAGGGTGGGAAGGCCTCCAATGACGCCTGCTTGTTGTTTTTCAGCAAGGGCTGGGTGGATTCTCTGAACGGTAGTGGGGCAATCCAGTTATTTGCTTCGTCTGTAAAGACCTTTATGCCCAATATTTTTATAAGATGGCATCTTCCATGATGGAACAAGTTTATTGTCGTGCTCAGTTTGAGCGAAGACAGACTGACACAATGACTTCTCAGTTACTTTACTATGGTTGTGCTTTTATTGTGTATCCTTCATACACATCACAGTAGGGCAGGGCCGAAAGATTGAATGCGGCTACTGTCTAGCACGTTAGTGCTGACGGATTTACTGCCGGTTTCTGTACGTTGCCAAGGCACACCTCCCCTTCAACACCCAGCGCAGATCCAGACCTAGGGCGAAGCGGGTGTTGTGTGTTCCATTGATCTGTTGCCGCAATTTATGCACCCTAAGAACGTCTCATCCGATTTGCAGGAATATTTCTGCTTCTCGATCCAGTTCACGGATATGCTTGGCAATCTGGTGGATATGGGGGTTGTGTAAAACTGAGCTTGGCGTTGGAAACTCTGATCGGTTATTCAATATCTCGTTACACACTAAGATTGGAGGTTGATAGATGATAATTCTGCCCTCGATCGACTCGAGCTGTAAGCCTTTTGACTTCCTGTTAAATTTTTCTGCGATGCCAGAGAAAGGTCTAAGGTATAGGGTTTACAGGGAACGTACACTCTTTATCGAGGTGGGCAGTCGAGGAACAGCACATAAAACATATACGTTTTTAATTGAGAAGGGCTTTTCTTTCGTCAAAGTGTTCGTTTCTAAATATTTTGCATTTTGAGGAGGTGTGGAATTTTGTTCAATTGACAATTCTTGCGAGGGTGATCGTTGGTTGTGGAAACTTCGATTTTGCACCCTGAGACGGGTTAATTGATGTCAAAACTGTTCAAAATAGATTTGACTTTTATCGTGTGAGCTGTGGTGCTAACTTGATTTATGAAGCTAGTGTCGTTTCGCTTCTTCGCCCCATTTCATGCAAACCCTCTAAAATACTCAAAGGGAGGGAAACGAACATGTTCTCTTTCTTGTTCCCTGATGCAATAGACACCCACCTTTTCTGCAGCCCAAAATGGAAATTTGTCCACAATTGGTCTAATTCCACGTGAAATATCCAGATAAGGCAAGTCCTGTTAAACAGCGGTCTTCTTTAGCAACGTAGATCTTCAAGGGTAAATCTCAGAGTTTTCTTAATTTGGTGTGGCTCGTGGCTGAAACCCTATCAAATTTGTCCAGCCGTTGAGATAGCGTCCACTCCATAATTTCGGAGCCGATTAGCAGCCCCGAAGTCTCTCCCATGCTTTGTGAAAGGTTAGCTTAGGGTTTTGACGTCCATTGAGCGTATGCGTTTCACTTGTTCTGTTGATTCCTCTCCCAGTAACTTCGTCATAAGGTGTTACTTTGGGGTTATGGTAAGCTGAACTCTGCGGTCTTATCTGGTAAATGAGTAGTACCACGCACGGTAATTACCAGGCTCAAACTGGTACAGTCCTGAATTGACGTGGTCTCGTCGCGCTAAATATTGTGCCCATGGTTTTCATGCAGTTGGCGTGCTAGCAGGAGGAATATGCTGGATGACATATGACCGAACGTGTACGTTCATGCTTGCATTTGATATTCTGACTTCAGGCGTTCTCTCGGATCTCGCCCAGTCTCGTAGGTTTGATGTAGGGAAGTGTTTGTAGTCATCCCATTCATAGCTGAGTTTGTTGCAAGGTTGCGATTGTGAGTTCTCTTCCGCAGCTGGGCGCGAAGCAACAATGCTTCCCTGTGATTTTACATGAGCTGGGACACCAAAAGACAGGTTTGGAGAGGGAGAATGGAACTCTAGGTAAATTTGAGACTGGACGTATACACTGCTGCGTTCCAATTTGGCCCATTCTGATATAGATTTTCCTGTTTCATCTAGAATGGCTGCATTAGTTTCTCGTTCTAGCATCAGCTCTTCTAACTCTGCATCTATCCTTGCCTGTTTCCAAATGTTCTTCCGCTTCTCTGGAAGCTGTTTCAATCTGGATTTGTTCGTCTCCTGTAATATGCTCCGCACCTCTAGCAGCCATTTCCATTTTCAGGTTGTCCTCTTGTGTAGCGTTTGACGCTCGTACCTTGGCGGCTTCTGCTTTAGCTTTTGCGAGTGCAGCCACATTTGCCGAAGTCCAGCTGCTCTTGTCGCTGGTTGCAAACGACTTGGTGCTTGATCGCAAAACCATCGAGCCAATTGTCGAAACTTCTAATGATTCCGTATTTTCACTCTTATATTCTCGTGCAGGGTGTCGAAACTCTGACTAAAATCCAAGTTAAACCGAAGCTAATGAAGGCAAAGTCGTAGTCAGGTTAACCATTTACTGTTCACTCTTCCACATTAACGTCTTATGCTGAATACTGTTGATAAAATAATACAAACATATGCAGAGTGTGTAACGTGCTTTAGTCAACGTTTGCATTGTAAATGTTTGTAAAATGAAAACTAAAGCAAATTGTATTACAAAGGTGTCTCATCAAAGACCGCATATAAACAGAATATCGTTAAGTATTAATGCAGTATATTGACCATCAGCGGATTTAGGTAGACTACAACAGAATTTTGCCTGCAATGCTTTCAATTAAACTTATTAACCGCCATTTCCTTTAGCAAAAGCCGCGTTAATATTTTTACTTCCAAATGATTTTCACATTCATACACCGCGCGCGGAAACCCACCTTTTTTTGCTTCTCCGACCGGAAGGTACCCATAGGACGCGGCGTAAACGGAGGTGACATCATTTTATGCCGCCGGAAAAAATAGACAACGAATTTTATCTTTCGTTAAACTGTAACGTGGTTATCAATTTTTAACTTTAACTAGAAAATTTTTACATCAAATTAATTAAAGCGGAAATTTAGTACGGTTAAATAATGCCTTAAGGACAACGCAAGTTTACTAAAATACAATTACACCACATTCCTAGTTCTGTCTTCAACAAATTACAAACTTTGTACTTTGCCACTTACTAAAGGAATTCAATCAGCCAGTCGGGCTTGATGTTCAAATCCCAAATACAAGGTGACAATCTCTAATGTTCTTCACATACTCATAAATCTTGTAACGACAAATCACCTCCAATAACTCCAAACTATTGAAGTGAGAGTTACTGATTTATATTTCCCGATGTCATCCATGCCATGTGCAATGCTATTCGCGAATGTATGAACAACATTTGCCTGAGGCCTCGCCTTGGCTACGACCGTGTCTACACAGGTTCTACATTCTCAGCGCACACGAGACACGCTTGACACGCCTGCGTGAACGGCTGTTTTCACTATCCAACTGAGTTATAAATGAAGGAAAAATAAAATTGAAACTGAAATGTCCAAGACTATCTCGCAAGACTATGCTGCAGGTGACGTAATGTGCTAGATGTGGTGCATTCGGGTCTCGTGCAGAAATACCATCAACAGGCAGGCAACTCCCCGGAACGCAAGCCGGTTCCTCCAGTTTACTGTCGGCCTCCAGCCACAAGATAACAGACTCCTTCCCGGATTTCCCCGTCAGCTTCTTCTCAGAAAGGAATGCAAAACCCTTCCACATCACAGCCGACTTCTCTGCCAACACAAGTGATGCTACTCAAATCAACGAGCAGCTCCGTGATCAAATAGCCCTAAATTTCTCGAGGTTCTTCCGAAATAATATGTTTTGAATTCGTAAGAAGTAGTTTTAAAAAATCGATAGAATCCGAGAGGTTGCTGCTTTGTTTGAGGCATTGATTTATCGGACTGGTTTCTCGCTTTTTCCCGTTTCTCTCTTACAAGCCAGTTTCATATTGTATCAGAAGAGTCGACGCATTTATCAAGAGTTATAGCAGATCCTATTTCAGAAAGTCGACATATCCCATCATATCACTCTGTTTTTAATTCAAATTGCAATCTTCAACTTCGACTCAGTGGTGACAACTGATGTATGGAAAACACACGCAAAATGCTGATGGAACTCAGCCGGCCAGGCACCATCTATAGGAAGAACTAAAGTCGACATTAACGGTCGAGACCCTTCGTCAGGACTAACGGTATAAAGACATAGTAAGAAATTTGTAAGTGGGAGGAGGAGGAAGAGACCCGAAGTGATAGGAGAAGACATGCTACGGTGCGATGAAGCCAAGACCTGGGAAGTTGATTGGCAGAAGTGGTACAAAGCTGGAGAAGTGAGGTATCATGAAACGGAACGACTTGAAAGGAAAAAAAAAATCAAGGGCGGATGGGAGCACCGGAGGACAATGAAGCAAAGACAAGTAGTTATTCTGAGAGGGAAAGAGGGGAGGCAAGTTAGGATAAACAAGCGAGCAAGTAAATAAATAGATGGATAGATAGATAGTCAGATAGATAGATAAGTAAATAAACACATAAATAAATATATAGATAAATTGATACATAAAGATATAAACAGACAAGCAAACAGCTAAATGGATAACTAAGTTAATGAATGAATGTATTAATGGGTGCATGGGGAACTTAATTAATTAATTGATTGATTGATTAATGAGTAGGAATAGGGTAAGAAGTGGAAGAGGGTCATTAACGGACTTTAGATAATTCTATGTTCATGCCGTTAAGTTGGAGGCTACCCAGACAGAATATAAGGTGATGTTCCTCCAAACTGAGTGGAGCTTCATGTCGACAGTAGAAAGTTGCTATGGATTCTGATATCTCAATAGGGATGGGACAGGTGTGATCCTGCGCCCTCTCGCGGAGAGAGCGTAGGTGTTCAGTGAAGCGATCTGCCAATCAGCGTCGGGTCTCACCAATATATAGAACGTCACACGGGAACACCGGACACAGAATTTCACTCCAACAGATTCACCGTGAAGTGGCACCTCATCTGGTAGGGCTGTATTGGTCTCCGAATGGTAGTGATGGACGAATTTTAAGGGCAGATGCAGCACTTGTTCCGCTTATAAGGATAGGTGCCAGGAGGGCAATCGGTGTGGAAAAGATAGGGTTGGGCGAATGGATAAGGGAGCCGCGTCGGGAGAGATACCTGCGGAAAGCAAAAAGATGGGGTGAGGGAAAGTTGTGCTTGGTGGTGGGATCCCATTGGAGATGGCGGAGGTTGCGGAGAAGCATACGTTGAGTATGTATGCTGGTGGGCTCTTCGTTGCGGAAAAAGAGGAACCCCATCACTAGTGGGATGGAGGGAGAGTGTGGTGAGAGAAGATGTGCGTGAAATGGGAGAGTTGCCATTGAGGGCAGAACCGATAATGGGAGAACTGAAGCCCCTTTTTTTTAACAAAATAAGAAGACTCCTTCTTCGTCTTGGAATGCAGTGTCGCATTCTGAGAGCATATGCGGCGGAGACGGATGGAATTGGAAAAGAGGATGGCATGATTACAAGTAACAAACTGGGAAGCAGAATGGTCCCACAAGCTTTGAGAGTCTGTGGTCTTATAGTAGACATCAGTGGATAAGCCGTCTCCAGATATAGAGACAGAGAGCGATCAGGGAAGGAAAAGGAGGTATTTGAAATAGACCAGTTAAATTTAAGGGCATGGTGGAAGTTGGAGACAAAGTTGATGAAGTCTGAGAGCTCAGCATGCGTGCACGAAGCAGCACCAATACAGTCGTCGAGGTAGCAAAGGAAATGTGGGGGACGGATACCATTATTGGCTTGGGACATGGACTGTTACACATAGCCAACAAAATGGCAGCCTATACTGGGATCTATACGGGTGCCCATAATTACACGTTTAGTTTGAATGAAGTGGGAGGAGCCAAAGGAAAACTATTAAAAATAAGGACCAAATACGCTTGAAGGAGGAGAGTAGTAGCAGTCGTGAACTGTTAGTGTCTGGAATCCAAAAAGAAACAGAGCGGTTTGTGGACTTCCTGGTGAGGGCTGGAAGTATGTAGGAACTGGACATCGTTAATGTAAACAAGTCAATGGGGTTCAGAGAATCTCGAAATCATTGAAACAATCCAGAGCATGAGAAGAGTCGCGAACATAGGTGGGAAAGAAATTGAACAAGGGGAAATAAAAGAGTGTTGAGATACGCAGAAAGAAGTTCGTTAGAGGAGGAACAAGTTGAGACAATGGGTCTCCCTGGACAGGCCTGTTTATGAATCTTAGTTAGGAGGTAGAAACGGGAGAGTGGGGTGTGGAAACTATGAGGTCGGTGGCAGTGGATGGGAGATCCCCAGAGCTGATAATGTCAGTGTTGGTGTGGGAGAAAATGGATTGATGCTCCTTATTGGGGTTATGATTCAGCGATAAATAAGAGGAGGTATCAGTGAGTTGTCGCTGTTCCTCGGTTACAGTTGACAGCAGTAGATAAACTGTCTTCAGAAATTGACATCAGCAAATAAGCTGTTCCAGTGCTACACCAATCCTTACACTTCCTCCCTTTCCACCACAACTCACGGGCACAGACCGTCCTTCCAGGTGAGGCAACACTTCACCTGTGAATCTGCTGGTGTGATATATTATGTCCGGTGCTCCCGGTTTGGCTTCTATATATTGGTGAGATCCGACGGAGACCGGCAGATCGCTTCGTTAAAAACAAACGCTCGGTCAGCCAGAGAAAGCAGGATCGCAGAGCAGCCATTAATTTAAAGACCACGTCCCATTCACTCTCCGATATGTCAGTCCATTGCCTTCTTACCTGTCGAGATGAAGTCACGCTCAGGCTGGAGAACCAACAGCTTGAATTCCGTCTGGGTAACCTCCAAGCTGATGGCATGAACATTGATTTCCGGTAATGACCCTCCTCCCTTTCTTACCCCATATTTATCTATCTATCTATCTATTGGCA
Organism: Hypanus berthalutzae; assembly: GCA_032362145.1. Lineage (NCBI taxonomy): Eukaryota > Metazoa > Chordata > Chondrichthyes > Myliobatiformes > Dasyatidae > Hypanus > Hypanus berthalutzae. The sequence continues at coordinate 13,422 of JAUOBT010088606.1, forward strand.
ATAAAACATTTCGAAATATCAGTTTTGCCAGTGATTACTTTCTTCCTACGTGCAGTCGTATAATAAGTGATGCGTGATGGAATGAAGACATCATAGACTTTTCGTCAAGTTGTCATCGCGCTGCAAAGATTAGCACAGGTTGAGAGAGCGGCCTTGTGAGTGGAATAAAGTTAAAAATTTAGCCAGTGTTTTTATGGGAATACGTTTACCCTCATGAGTGAAAATCAACCACCAGTGTCCACTGTCATGATAATGTATTGCACCCTTTACTCTTGTAAAACGAAATAGCTAATACAATTGCAAAGGAATTCAGCGCTCTTGACACCTTCTCCGCATCACAAATTAAATCTCTCCCTATTACGGCAGAGAAAATACAAAGATAAAACGGAAAATACTCAGTTCGGTCTCAGAGCTACATGGCCGCACAAAAAGCTGAAAAATGCAGGAAAGATCCCTTTCCACTGAGGTCTGATTCTTCATGATTCTTCAATATCTTGAAGTGACTTCAAAAT
>JAUOBT010089324.1:0-13916 GCA_032362145.1 Hypanus berthalutzae
GATCACTCTTCTACAGTTCCTCTTTGCCCCAGTAAGGATCCCTATGGTCCCACAAACTGAACCCTTCCCTGCTGCACCAGCTGCTCAGCTAATCAATCATCTGCACTCACTTCCTATTGCTAACCCCCAAGCAAATATTGTAGGGAACAATCCACATAGCACCTTGATCATTTGCTTTTAAACTTCTTTTAACTCCCTGTTACGCTTGCTATATTCAGTCTGCAGGACCTCGTAAAGTTTCTCTTCGTGATATTCTTGGGGTTCATCCAATGAGTCTACATGGGTGGATCCAGGGCAAAACATGGGGATGATCACTTTATTGGCTATATATCCAGCATCCTCACACGCATTTAAAATATTTACGTGACGTCTCAGTCTGAATGTGCAATGTGCAATCATGGTAATTTATAATAATTTGTAATAAAGAGAACATAGAAATCCAGTCAGATCAGCATTAACTAACCATTCTCATGGCCTGGTGGAAGTGACTATCCCGGGGCCTGTTGGTCCTGGCTTTTATGATGCGGTACCATTTCCGGGATGGTAGCAGCCGGATTAAAATTGTGGCAGGGGTGACTCAGGTCCTCAATAATTTTTCCGGTCCTTTTTACAGAGCTACAGATTCGCTGGGCTATCCGCATCACTCTTCACAGAATCCTGCTATTAAGGGAGGTACAGTTCCCATACCAAGCAGTGATGCAGCCAATCAGTTGTGCCCTTGCGGAAAGTTCTTAGGATTTGGGAACACATACCAATCTTCTTTATCCGTCTAAACTGAAAGAGGCGCCGTTATGCCTCAGTATGTACAGATTACCTGAGATCCTCGGTGATGTTTATGCTGAGGAACATAAATTGATGTCAATAAAGGTTAGTCTGTCTCGATTCCTCCTGTAATCCACAACCAGCTCTTTTCTTTTCTAACAGTGAGGGAGAGTTTGTTATCTTGACAGCACTGTGTTGGAGAAATGACTTCGACTTTATTGCTTGAGATTAGGCCAATCAATGCGGTGTCGTCGGTATGGGGTTTCAACGGAGCGAGAGTGAAGACTAGGAATTTGATTGGAATTGGACGAATGCTAGATGATATACACCAGCCCTTGAGGATGTTTTGTAGGAATATGTCCTACAAGTGATAATGGAAGGGTCTCCTGCTGCGCTTGTAACATCAAGCTCTCCTGCTCGTATCAAAGCAAAGGTATATTATTTTTCTGCAGCTTCCTCTCCTCCACCGTCAGAGGTTTTAATATATCATGACATCATGAGCACTGTCTTCACAATTTTCTCCCTGTTTTGAAATAGTTTCATATACACTACTTTTGTGATTTATATACAGTACCTTTGAACGTTATATATAGTAGCTTCCACAGAACAATAACTTTCACGACATGCACTACGGTTTGAAACCTGCAGAAATATAAGTGCATAGCAAGGTGGCTTACAAACATGAAGAAATGCAACATTTTAGCTTAAAGCAATACTTTAGAGCAGCCTTATCTCATACGACACAACTATAAAAACCACATGAGGTGAGCCTTGAACTCACAACCTCAGCATTCCCGCACTGTGCACTGACATATAAGTGTACTGGGCTAACTGATTGCCCTAACAGAGAGTGGCAGAGTACATACGTGGTGTTAAATATCAAGATAGGTGAATGGGAAGACGACATTTCTGAGTTCTGATTGTCCTTTTCTCCTCTGAGATAAGGAATCAAACTGGAATTACGGTGATATGGAGAAAATGAATAGCCATCTAGCAAGATGACTAACAAAAGTAACTACGTGCAAATATCTGAGAGACCATCTGTAAAAACACTATAGAAGAATCCACAGTTGAATGAGCACCTTCTGGCCGTCCGCTCTGTGGGATATATTATTTGCAGACCATGTCAGCGTTCCCTTCACTCAGTCGTCTGCAGGTTTTCAGTTGCAATCGACTCTTTATCTCGAGTTCTGCCATGCACGGGCCTTTTGCTTTGACTGCACCTAAGTTCGCTATTAGTTGAGACATGTTTCCGGTATTGGATTTGTACACAATAAACGAACGTGATCAATTTTGTTAAAGGCGGAACACGTCATTTGTACACTCAGGGATTGGTGATTGTAAAGGGTTGAGGAGTTTCACGAGCTGGAGTCCAGACCTAGTGGTGAAATAATTTTAAATGGGCAGGATCTCGCAGCGGTAGATTAGGTGAACTGGTCTGAATGGCAAAGAGGGAAAATTTACAGGCATTAAAGCGTATGTTATCAAGAGCCTGGGAACTGCATGCTGCTACTTGAGTGAAGGTAATACTTGCTACATTTACAAAACCTTGGATGAGGATGTGAAACATGCTGACTTTCTTCTCACGAGTAAGAAAGAACACATTGGACTCCTACCTATTATTATTGGGAGCACGTGGGCAAAGGATTTGTTCAAAGAGGGCATGGTAACGGGGAACGATCAGTGTTGGAGACCTGTGGAGAGGAGTGTTTCAATGGGTACAGCTAGTGTGAAAGGCGCTAGGTGACCGGAAGAGGCACATAGAGAAATTGTGGCATCTATGGGGCCCATCTGACGCGTAAGGTGGAGACTGTGTGACTACGTGGATATACACGTAGTCAGTTGAAGAGTGTTGTGCAAGAGGCGTGTTGTATTGCTGGGAGTAATAGTGCAACACTGTTTAAACATCAGCAATGAATTCCATTTGTAGGGTTCCAAATATTGTTCCCTTATTCGAGAAAGGGAGTAAAAACAATCAAGGAACTTTTAGACCACTGAGTCTGACTTCAGCGGTGGGTAGACTTTTGGAGAAGATGCTGAGATGTAGGATTTATAAGCATTTAAAGAGATAATCTGATTACGAACAGACAGCGTGGCTTTGTTAAGGGCAGGTCGTGTCTTCCGAGCCTGATTGAATTATTTGAGGATGTAGCAAATCACATTGCTGAAAGTAGAGCAGCGCATTTAGTGGATATAGATTTCAGTAAGGCATTTACTGCAAGGTTCCTGTAAAATGTAAAGAGCCAGGGAATTCTTGTTTTGTGAATCTTGTATTATCTTACCACAGAAGGCAAATAGTGGTTGCAGATGCTTCGTATTCTCCATGGGGATCGGTGAACATTGGTGATCTGCACCGACCTGTTCTGGCACCCATCCTCTTTGTGATTCTTATAAATGTTCTGGATGAATAAGTAGAAGGGTGGTTTTGTAAGTTTGCTGAAGTCACAAAGGTTGGGGTGGTGTGGATAGTCTGGAGGATTGTCAGCGATCACAGTGGGGCAACGATAGGATACAGAAGTTGGCTGCGAGGTGGCAGATAGACTTTAAGCCAGAGAAGTATGAGCTGGTTCATTTTGCTAGGTCCAAATTTTACACGGAAGATTGTATAAATGATAAGACTCCTCGCACTGAGGAAGTACTGAGTGATTTTTGTGTCCGCGTCGATTAGACAATTGCTCCTGGATTTAATATTAATGGTAGGACTCTTGGCAGTTGAGGATCTGAGAGATATTGATGTTCGTGTCGATAGGACACTCAAAGCTGATGTGCAGATTTACAGTTTTGAAAATAAGGCGTATTTTGCATTCATCAGACATGGGATTGAGTCCAACAGCCGTGAGGTAATATTACAAATATATACTCCTTGATTAGACCCCACTTGGAGTACTGTGTTTACTTCTAGTCACCTCACTACAGGTAGCTTGTGGATAGTATAGAGAGAATGCAAAGACATTTACTTGGATATTGCTTGGATTGAAGCGAGTACCTTATGAGAATAGGTTGAGTGAACTTGGCCTTGTCTCCATGGAGCAAAGGAGGATGAGGGTTGACCTGATAGATGTGCATAGGGTGATGAAGGACATTCATCGTTTGGATAGCCAGAGGCTTTTTTCACAGAAATGAAGTGGCATTAGTTTTCAGGTACTTGGAAACAGGCACCGAGGGTCAGGAGTGAGTTTTTTACACAGAGAGTTGAACATGTGTCCAATGCTCTTCCGGCGACGGTGGTGGATGTGGATAAAATTGGGTCTTTTAAGAGCCTCTTAGATATTGGGCTATGCGCTAGGGAAATTCTAGGAAGTCTCCAGAGTAGGTTATACGTTTGGCCCAATATTGTGGGAAAACGGTCCAATAACATATTGTAACGTTTTTTATGTTCTATGTTCTAATTAAGCCTTTGATATTGATGTATCCCTTATAAACAATGCAATGCTATAGAGATACCAAAGCCAGTATAAGGGGCATCTCTCTGCAGTCTTGAGTGGTTTCTTCCACAATAGCCAAGTGTTCTCAATTGTTCACACACACACACACTGACACTCAGCAAAGGAACTACCCTCACAAAGGTGTTTGCCTGTGTTCTGAATGTAACTAAGTCACTGGAAAATTGTAGTGTTTAGTTGATATGAACTTGTTTATTTATCACCACAGACAGACATTTTCTGGAGAACCTCCCAAACACAACCTACGTGAAAAATTTATACTCTTGAGGAGTATCATGACAATAGACGATTCAAAACAATTTCAAGGCTGTTGAGATAAAAACCATAAAGGGAGATACCTTAACAGAAACATAAGTTTGTTACTTTTATGGGGGAAGGGGGTTGAACAAGAAAGCATGGAACTATATTGACATGACATAGAATAGGGCATACTGTCCTTAATTATTCCCTATGTCTTGTTAGGACACATCATTCTGGTTCATAATATCATACGAAATAGGAGCAGGATTAGGTCATCAGTCCTGTCGAGCCTCCGCCTCCAGTCAGTATGATCATGGCTGATCTGACCATGGACAAATATCTACCTACCAGCCTTTTTCCTGCAACCGTATTTCACCTACTGTGCAAACATACTATACTAGTATAGTATATACTATACTACGTTTACTGAGGTATGTTACGGATTCAGCAACAATAAATATGTAAGTGAGGCAGGGTTCTTTTTAACAAATAAAACATTTATTAAACACGGAAAAACAAACCCCCAAAAGTAAACAAATAACTAACGTAACCGGAAATCAGCTGTTGTGCGGCAGCTTAAACAGTTCTTAAAGGAATAAAGTGAAAACAGTTCTTAAAACGATAAAGCAAAAACAGTTCTTCAAAGTAGTACTGCGAAAGTTTAAAATTGCGTACAGTCCATTAAAGAAGAGAATCTCCAGACGATTTAAATTCTCTTTCACGTCGTGTTGTTCCAGTTCCCAGTCGAACTAGCCTTTTCCCGGAGAATTTACGAAGATGAAAATGAAATGGCTTAAAGGCACTGACCTTTCCTTGACGAAATAGTACAGCAAACCCTTTCTGCCCTCAGCGCAGGGGCTAACGCGGGCACAGCCAACGAATTCCTTCCGAATGAGGATCAAACACGGTCAAACCTGTTTCACCGTCGAAATCGACTTTCCTCGATCTTTGAACTCCCGAACTCCGATCTTCACTCTCCAGTGACTTTTAACTGGCAATATTATAAAGAAATTGCCTGCAATGACCATTAAAACTTTAGGCATTAAATAAACCTCCATCTTTCAATGGAACTGCGTCATAATATTGGACCAAGCAGTGACATGGAGTCAAAGTGGCAAATCCAGCCACGAACTGCCCCTCCTCACAGGAAGGGGTCCTCCTTTCATGCTCTGTTAAAAAAAACTGTCACATGACCTCTATTGGCGGGGAAATGACGTCTCGGCACCATCACAAGACCATTAGCTTAAGTCCAGCATCGCTTCAACACCACTGTCACGTGAGAAGTACAAGATCCACACAGGTACTTAACAGGTAGCATCTATTGCTTTATTGTGCAGAGAATTTCAGAGGTTTTTACACACTTTAGGAAAATTAGTTCCTCTTCCACTCCGTCAAAAATTCACCCTCTCGAATGATGAACCTAGTTCCCCTAGTTCTACTCATAATTTAACAATGGGAAAAATACTATCCCGCTTCTATCGTATCTATCACTTCCATAGTATAATGTTTTATAGATTTCCTCTCATCCTTCTGATTTCCAGCGTTTAAAGTCCACACGTGATTCAATCTGTCCTTATAGCCCAACACCCTCATCTCGGAACCTCGTCTACACCGCATACAAATCTTGCATACCCTTCTGAACGCAGTACTCTAGATGCGGCTTCATCGTTACCCTTTGTAGTTGCAGCATAGCTTCACTGCTCTTAAATTCAGTCGCTCTAGCAATGGAAGCCATTATTCCATTTGCCCTCTTGATAGCCTGCTAACACCTGCAAACTAACCTTGTGCGGTTCATGCACAAGGACTCACAAGTCACTTTTCAGAGTAGCATGCTGCTGTATTTTTTCCATTTAATTATCTGATCTTTCATTTTTTCCTTCCAAAGTATATGACCTCGCATTTATCATCATTGTACTCCTTCTGCCAGATCTTGGCCACTTGCTTAACATATCTATATCTCACCAGACACTCTGTATCCTCTGCACAATTAATTTTCCAATCAATTTAGTGTCATCAGCTAACTTTGGTGCACTACACACGGACTCCTCTTCCAGATGGTTAATGAAAGTCGTTAGCAATTGCGGGCACATCATGGACGCCTGTGGCATATCACGACACAGATTACCAAGCACAGTAATACCCATGTATTCCGACTTTCTGCTTTCTATTGGTTACCCAATAATTTATCCATGCTTATACACTGGACCAACACACTGCAACCTTATTTTATGGATAAGTATTTTATGTTGCACATTGTCGTACGATTTCAGAAAACCCAAGTAAATAGCTTCCTGCTGTTCCACTTTATCCTCTGTGCTTGTTATATCTTCAAAGAACTCCAATAAGTTTGCTAAACAGAACCTTCTTTTGCTGAATCCTGCTGTGTCTGGCTGAAAAATCCATTACTTTGCAGATACTTCTCTATTTTTTAAAAATTATATCTTCAAGCCTAACCATAACTACAGGAATGGTCTATCGTTGACTCCATTTTGTCTACGTCTTTTGTGAACAATTGCGTGATTTTCGCCTTCTTCCAATCCACCTGGACCTGCTCAGAGACCAGGTAAGTTTCGAAAGTTATCACTAAAGCCTTTACTATGACCTGTGTCATTTATTGCACTACCCTGGGATGCATTCCATCAGGGCCAGATGAGTTATCTAACTTTCGGCCGTAAATTTGCTCAGCACTAGTTCTTTAATGGAAGCTATCGTATTGAGGTCATCACTTCCCATCACACCCACGTCATCTCTTTTCGGTATGTTAGATATTCCGTCCACCATGAAGACTGACACAAAATAGTATTCAAAGCTTCTGCTAATTCCTCATTACCCAATATCAGTTCTTCCTTCTCAACCTCCAAGAAACCTACATCAACTTTGAACACTCTTGCGCATTACATAATTATAAAAAAAACATTTTACGATCAGTTTGTAAAATCTTGTGCAAATTTATTTTAATGATTCATTCCCCTTTTTATTTTTCGCTAAGTGTTTTGTTGTTTTTTCATATTTTCCCAATCTTTCAGTGTCCCACTGCTCTTGGTGACTTTCTATGCACGACCTTTTAGTTTGACACGTTTCTTTATTTCCTTAGTTATCTATGCTGGTTTCACCCACCCTTACAGTTGTTGTGTTTAACTGGAATATAATTATGTTTAGCACCGTGATAAAAACTTCTGGAAGTCTTCCACTGTTCCTCAACAGTCTCACCTTACAGCCTGTTCAAACCCCTCCCTCTTCCCCCTGTAGTCTTCCTTTTTTACCAACTATTTCACTGTCCATTTTTATCTTCACAATCATACTATGATCACTTTTTTTGCAAGGGTTCAGTAACATAAGACTGCTAATGTTACCCGTCTCTTTGTCCTGGACCATATGCAAAGTACCATGTTCCCTTCCAGGTTCAGTAACATGTTGCTCCGGAAAACAATCCCATATGCATTCTCTGAAGTCCACCTCAAGACTGCCGCGACCAACTTGATTTACCCAATTGATGTGCAAGTTAACGTCGCCCCACAATAACTGCTGTCGGTTTATTTCCTGTGCCACTGTCACAACATTTGACGGTGTCTAATAAACAATTACCATCCGTGATTTTGTACTTTACTATTCATTATCTCCACACAGAACGGTTCAATGTTCTGCTCCTTAGATATCAAGTCGTCTCCAATTATCTCCTTAATCACGAGCCGACCTTCCCAATCGTCCTGCCTATCCGTCCGTATTATCGTCCGTTTAATCCCCAGTCCTCTTCCACCTGTCACCGCGTTTCTCTAATGCCTACTAAATCATACCAATATATACTGATATGTGCCACGGGTTCACTAATCTTATTACGAAATATGGGCAGTCATATAATGTGCTCTCGCACGCGTTGTGCATTTAAAATTTTGTATTCTTTGTCGTTTATGTCCTTTTCTTTTCTGCAATACGTCCTTCATTTCTCTTCGTTAAAACATATAATTTACCCTATCTTTATCCCCACTTTTCTCTTTTACCTTATCCTTACTTCAATCTGTTGAACGCACACCCTTCCTCTGCTATTTGGTTTAAAATCTTACCCACAAACCCAGTTATGTGAATCACCAGGATCCCGTCTTGGAGTTTGTCGTATTGGAACAGCTCCCATCCTAGTCAATACTTGTGTCAATTCCCCATGAATTCAAGCCCAGTCTTCCCACACAAATCCGTGAGACCGCGAGATCTGTGAACTCCTCCAGATCCGTGTGTATTCCCGAATCCATTCTTATCTATTCCAAACTCTCATCGAAAGTAGATTATCTCAGAACCAGAATTATTTCAAACTGTTAACAAAATGGCTGACTCCACCTTTAGAAAATTGCAGAAAACAAATACATTCATGATTAAAGTGTTTACAAATGAAACAGCCTGAAGATTTATCCACCTTAAATCCACTGACCCCCAAATCCGTTCACCCCCAAATCTTACTTTACTGCCACTTTTGCTGACAGACTACAAATTCGTGCACACCCAAAAACTGTGTGCATAACCAGAATAACCGCCAAGGCCGATATACCCACAAATCTGCTCGAAGTGACGAAACCCCTTAGATTCTGATTTCCTTAGCGAAAAGTCTATATCCACTTTTGAAATGTTAACAGTGAACCCCATCATTCCGTTCAACACCTCCATGTGCAAAGATCCACAGAGGTGAAACTGGAAGTAAACAATTTGCATATGAAATCTTTTGTGACAAGTTTCCAACAGTAACTCTGAACCTTTGCGAGAATGACCTATTCGAAGACTGATCTCAACTACCCTATGGAAGCCTAAAATGTTGGCAATCAACTTTGCTGCGTATGTTGATAAATGATTGATAAGTCACTTATTCATCGTTACCTGTAATTGATGCCTTAAAATGGCCATATTAACATTCCCAGTTAAATTATCTTTTGATCCACTTGTAAACATGGTTAACATACTATAATACCATTTCGTTATCTACGGATGAACCAAAAGGGTCTCAGATATAACAGTATAATTACACGTCATTCAATTGTGTAACTAAAAATCCACAAAAGGCGTCAGAACGAAAATCAATCTGGTTATAGAGGACGCAAAACTGAGAGGTATTTCATGATCCAATAATCTCATATTCCTAGAGCAACAGGATCCCATGCACACAAAACAAAAACACGCTCTTCATGTGATGTTCTCGACAGTCCTCCAACATACATTCATACAGTGTGCTTCTATCAGACTCAAAGATTTTGAACTTGAAGACGAAGCTGATGCACACGCGACAGAGCCATAAACAAGATCAGATCTACTTAAACAACTATAAATGGTCAACAAAGATTTCCGTGCAGTTCACCAAGAATGCACCCGTCGAGAGCTGAGAATACTTAAATCGCTTTTACGTTTATCAATTATGTCACTGAAATAGTGCTCCATGTCAGCATATCATCCATTCACATGGCGGGAAATCTTACCACAGACTCACCTCCTAGTGAGTGACCATGTAATTTCAAATCAAGTGAAGCTCTATTCATCCATTTTGTAAAACACATAACTTGAGTTTTAGCGACTGAAAGCTTAATCCTTCATCTATTTGTATCTTGTTCAACCTTATTAATTGGTAATTGCTTAAAATTATGAATCGCAGCGGGTGACCCAGCTAGGACCGACGTGAGAAATCTCATATAACTGAAAAGCACCTCAGCTTGTGACAGCAGAATTAGGGATGCACGTGGATTTTACTGAGACGGTATATTTGGGGTGCACACTGATATGGGAGTACGCACACATAAGCATGTCGGTTGATATGCCGTGTGACGGCTCTCAAGGTTGTTTAATTTATAGCTACTTTATAATAACGGCACTTTAAAACGTGTTGTTGCTATTTTTAAAGTGAGGGCAGATGTCTTATAAACTGAAACGATTTCTGCTCTGAGGTAATGTACTGTGAGGTAATGTAGGTGTATTATCGGATTTTGCTGTGTACACAGACCTGGGTTTGCGCATGAAATTAGGGATTTGCGTAGATTTAGTGGTGTGTCTGTGTTCAGTTGGAGATATGGGGGTGTACATGGACTAAGGGTCCACTGATTTGCAGGTGTCGGTGGATTCAAGGGTGCACACTGATTTGTGATGTTTATTGGGAGTGTGCGTGAAATTGGGGCTGTACATAGATAAGTGGCTACTTAGAGGCTTGGGTATGGGGTATGTATTAGGGTTCTGTTGATTATCGGTACACACAGATATGGGGATGTCGGTTGTCTTAGTGGTTTCAGGGATCTGAAGTTTAAAACAAATATAAGCAACCATCAATTATTTTAATGAGAAATACACCTTGAATTTGTAACGTTGTTCTTACTATATTCGTATTTTAAGGTGGAGGCAGGTGATCTGTGAATTCTTTAGACTGATTCTTGCTCTGTGAAAATCCAATGTGCATTTGGGGATGTCAGTACATTTGAATAAGCTGTGGTTGCCTCGGCCAAGCATAATCAGGGAAAGATTAGGAGGTATGATAAAATCTTTAGGTTCTCCTCGGAAAACCGAGTCCTCATAAAGAACTTAGGGCTACATGTGAAGTATAAGTTGGCTGACCCCTGGGTGGCTGCGCCCTATGTAGTGGAGAGTCAGATGCCAAACGTACCTATTTTCCTGGTGAAACCAGAGGATGGGAATAGGCCTGCAAAGATTTTCCATCAGAACGATCTTCTAACTCTGGGGCAAGAGGTGCGTGTTGACCCAGAGCCTCACTTAGACCCTGACAAATCAAGTGCGGATCTATTAATCCTACCTGTAAAACCCACAATTTAAGTTTTAGCTACTGAAGGCTTAAACCGTTATCTATTTGCCTCCTGTTCGACTTTATCGTTTGGTAATTGCAATTATGAATCGCAGTCAGTGACCCAGCCAGGACCTTCGTGAAAGGTCTTCGTGCGTTGATAGTTTTGGGGGTGCAGACTGATATGCGGATACTCCCGTAGTTGAAGTGTGTCGGTGATATTGGGGAATGACGGATCTCAAGGTAATTACATGTACAGATACTTTAATAATAAATGCACTTTAAACATTATTCTTACTATTTTTAAGGTGAAGGCAACTACCTCGAGAACTGTTCCATCTCTTCTTGTTCTGGAATAATGTTAAGTGCACGGAGGTCTGTAAGCGTGTTCTGGTGTGCAAACGGATTTGGGGCAGCGCACTGATTTGGGATTTGCGTAGATTTAATGGTGTGTCGGCGAAGCAGCCATTTTGTGAGCTTCTTGAAACGATTCTTGCTTTGGGCAATCTAATTTACCTGTCAAGTGTTTGTGGATAGATTTATAGTGCGGACGCATATCGGGTTTCTCACGGATTCAGGATCTTTGCGAATTTGGAGATGTGACGAATATCATGTTTGTTTCACTTCTACTCAGTAAACACTTTAGTTTCCTCGGTTGCGCAAATCTAGGAAAGACAATCTCCGGCCCTGCCAAACATGTTAGATTGAGACGCGATCCCACCCCAAAACCCCGTTTGGGTGTATGCTGTATAACTTGATACCTTGCCATCAATGGGTGCCACGAAAGGACAGACAGTACACTGCAAGCAATTAAAAGATTTAGTTTTATAATTTTTAATTTGCCTGAAGGGTCAGTAAGAAGAAGAATAAAAAAGTAATAGGGCCTAGCTTAGCGAAACAATGTCATGTACAGAAGATGCTTTTCCCAAGTCCCCGATCTCACCCAGGGCTTTTTCGAATCACGGTTCCGCTCTAGGTTGAAACCTAAGGCTTATCTCTCCGACGTCTTCTCCCTTCATTACTCTCGAATCAGCATGAAATCAGACCCAACCTTGGTGTCCCTCACCAGAGAAAGACCCCCTTCTCTTCGAGCATCCTAACTGGGAGCCATGTCTCCTCATCTCTTATCTTCAACAATAACTCAAACACAAGTAGAAAACATGATGCTCGCACAGAACAACACAAAATTAAATAAATGCAGCATGCCATTAAAATATATCAACCAGGCGATTGCGCTTTCCCCCAACAAAATAGTCATGTTCTCATGACCAAGATATAATTTGTCTCCTCTTCTAAATACCAGCGCTTTCAGGGGTATTTTGAGATGTCCGCACCTCCAATCCATTTGTAACGGGTAGGTACAGATCTCACTAGGGGGGAAGCTGTAGCACTCTGTTCCCCGCTGCTACATAGGACAGCTTCCTTGGGGTTCTCCTGATCGTCTGAGACCTCCTTACACCAACATCTCTTCCTCAGTTTCAGATCATCCTTGGGATACTTCTGTTGTATATGGTGAGGCCTTTCCTCGGTCTATCACTCGTGCCCTCCTGCAGCTTGGATCCTTCTGCACTTGGTTGAGCTCTGGTTCATCCCTTTCACGGTCCAACTGAATCCTAGCCTGCCTGGATTTTACATCCCTCAGTGTAAGAAGGGTAGGGCATCTCTTCCTCAATTAGTGGAGAGTTAGCTAACGGCAGAAAATACCACACCCCTACTTCCTCATCGGACGAGACCGTATCCCCTTCAGGGACGGGTCAGATCTACGTTTTCCTGCTGCTGATCCTTCAGTGTTTCCATGTCGCCCGAAAGTCCTCTTACTAGGTGTGGGACCTAGTCAGGCTCTGCGTCTACCTGCACCTCTTGCCCCAAAGGTAGAAGGTGGTTCTGATGGAGAACCTTGACAACGTCAATGCCATCCTCTGATTTCACCCGGAAATTTGACATTTGGCATTTGATACTCCACTGCATAAGGCGTAGCAACCCAGCGGTAAGCCAGTTTATGCATTTCCTCTTATTTCATTGGTTCTGCATGATAGGTGAGACCTCATCTAATGAACAGGCCCTTTTTCCAGCTCTCTTCTCATATCAGACAAATACTTCGGATGGGTTTTGCTCCCCAGTCCCAAAACAAATGTTGATGGGCAACCGCGACTGGCGCCAAAACACCTGGCGATGGGGAGTACCCAGTAGCAGCATTTTGTGGATAGCCTTTGCAGCTATACACGGCTACAACAGTATATCTACTGGTCTTGTAGAGATACAAGACCAGAACTCCACTTGTTTTTTTCACGGATCTGCAAGGCTCCGAGCATGCCGAGCAAGGTCCGATTAAACCTCAGTGAGTGTCCGGGAGCAGGGGTGAGTGCCATTGCTATTGCTAAGGAATAAGGCCTCGGGAAACGCAAGGAGGAAAAGTCACCTGGGACAGAAGAACTACATCCAGGAGTCCTGAAAGATGTTGCTGAAGAGATAACAGTTTCATTGGTCATGTTCCTTCAAGAATCACTTGAATCTGTTATGGTCCGGGAGGACTGGAAGCTTTCAGACGTCATTGCACTCTTTATGAAGCGAAGAAGGCAAAATAAACGATATTATTGGCCAGTTAGCCTAACAACAGTGGTGGGGAAAGTGTTGGATCTATTATTAAGGGTATCTGTAGTTATTTGGAGACTAAAGTTGAAATAATTCGAAGTCAACATTGTTTCAGATAATGG
>JAUOBT010089960.1:0-13894 GCA_032362145.1 Hypanus berthalutzae
TGCTTCCACAATCTCTTCAGCCACCTCTTTCAGAACTCTGGCGTGTACACCATCTGGTCCAGGTGACTTCAGACCTTTCAGCTTCCTGAGAACCTTCTCTCTAGTTATGGTAACTTTACACATTTCATGCTCCCTGACACCTGGAACTTACACCATACTGCCCTCCCCACCTCCCTTGTTTGGTTCCATGTTTCACCTTCACCTCCTGTCAGATCCCACCATCTGTCACGTCCACAAATCTCCTCCCAGTCTCTGTCACTATAGGGTCACAATTCTACAGTATCATGGCTGCCTGATCTTGGCCTCAACTCTACTTTCTCATCCTCTTCCCATACCCCAAGTTTGACTGAGTCAGTGGATGCTGGAGCTGATCTGCACCTCACATTCATCTCTTGTGCAGTGTCTACATACCATGCAGCTCACTAGTCTTGGCAGTCCCACTCTTGTAGCCGTTACACAGGATGTAGACTGTGGAAACAAAGGCCCTGCCAGAGAACCACCCCGATGGCTTTTTGGCTGCTGATGTTTTCAAGGCCTTGAAGACTTTCTAAACTTTTCAGCAAGCAATTTTTTCTGCTGCCTTGAAAGGATTATCTTGTTAACTAATGCAATACCATCATATATTTACTGTACTTGATGGTTTCATGGCACAGGGGTCAGAAAGAATGTGAGAAACTGCTTGGAGTTCATGTCCTCATTAAGATTGGCCCGAAATCTGGGCTTGAGAGGAACCCACTGGTTGATGCAAGAACTCAGCTGCGTGTGATGACAATTGCTAACTTCAGAAAAAAACTCGTTTCTCCTGATGGATGCAATACTACAAGAGCTGCATTTGCTGTAAATTTATGCTGAAATACACCTCAGTGTTAATGCTTAATCACAACAATTTATATGTGTCAGAATATAGGTAGTGATTGTCTAATGAAAGGGATTTGACTCTGAAAAGCATTTTGTTAAGTGAAATTTAATAAATCAAGATGGCTGTGTGAGACCCATTAACTTGAACTTGAACATAAAATGGTACAATTTGTTACTACGCACCATGATTGACACATCAAGGAGAAATATAGATTTCTAAATAGAAAGCACATACCTTAAGAGGTCAACACAATCTTAGAAGAAATTTGTTAATCAACATTAATAAGTTGCTTGTAATGACTTCCAGGATGAGTTTCAGGCAGTGACAGTTTACCACTCCATGAGTTTGTAAGGCGTGCACAGGCAAATAATTGGCCAGCAACCTTTTGTGTCATCAGATTTTTCAGGTTTTCTGCTTGTGATGGCATTTTGCTTCTGCGGCTTCTAAGGAGCAGCTAGATCATATATTTGAAACTGTAAAAAAATTGCAACCTGTGTTTACAAAGTATCTCAGGTTCCTAGGAAATGTTTGGAATTTTCTACCAGGCCAGAGGTCTTCCAGGTTAGTATATTGCTCATGATACAGCGCAAAAGTGTTCACAATTCTTGCCTATTATATTCTGTTGTCCTTGTCATTTCTGTGTCCATCAGAAATGTTGCCTTTTATTATCCTCTTGCGACAATTTGGAAAAGCTATGCCAATTAGCTAATGTAGCATATATATTCTCTCACAAGCTTTCTCTGTGCTTTAATTACCAATCTGGCGAAGCAGTGGACCGAGGTCACAAGTTAACCATGCTTCATATTTGCCTCTATATGTGTTGCAAAACTGTCTAATATGCCTGTAATGACATTTCTGCTTGGATTTGATCAAGGGCAGCTAATGTCCAATGGGTCTAACAACAGATCTTGGAGAATTCTTTTTGTGCGATCAGAATGCCACTTTCTTTATGGGAAATAAAGGCAATGTCTGGGTGTCTGTGTTTTCTCCCACCATGCAGACCTGCTTGGCATCAAATTCTCTTCAGATGCTCAATGCAGCAAGTCCTCTCCATTTTGGTCTCATTTGGAAGCTAATAAAGTTTCCAATATGAGCTGATGGTAGTACACGTACAAGTAATTGGTTTGATATTGTCACATGTACTGAGAAGACGTAGTGAAATGCTTTTGCTTTGCATGCCATCCAGACAGGGTATCCAAGTGTAACTTCGAGGTAGCCCAGTACTAAAGAAATACAGAATATTACAGACAAGTGCAATAGTGGTTGACAAATGAGGTTCAAGGGTTAACAATACAACTTCACCCAGCAAGCACATGGAATTTGTACACACTTATTGTATGTATTTTGCCAACCTCGATAATGAAAGTATTGTTAACATTTAGTTAGCACTGACACTTTATTTTCTACGTCTAATTCAGAAGATGAAACCGTGCTTAGGATGTTGTTGAGAAATAAGTAGTGTGTAGTTGGAGATTTTGGTACAAGACCCTAGAATCACTATCCTAGTTTTCTCAAGACATCAGCTTTATTTGTGCTCAGGATTATGCATGTTACTTCATGATTTGCAGTATTTCATCTCTTGCTGTCAGGTTGCATAATCCATGGTGAGATTCCAACAGATGATCTGTTTGGCCTCAAAAAGCCACTTACACTGCCATTAGTGAAATATCGGCAGAGAAGATCACAAGCAGGTTGTTACCCCTCAATAAAACTCCAGATGTGCAGTTTTGTGAAATGAAAATAATATACAAAAGGTATCCAAGGCAACTTGTCTGGAACACATTCTCAGTTGCCACTAACAACCTGAAATTACAATCAAAAAAGTTAGCTATCTTACAGAGAAACTTTCTGGAACATCCTTGGGAAGTGACCATAGATCTGCTTAGGTCCCCATACATCAGAGTACTTGCTCCTATCAGCTGTGAGAACCCTCATGCCTAATATGTTGATGGTCATAAGAAGTGGCAAAGTGTGCAGTAGTTTATGACTCTTGATACCTGTTGGATTTCACCACAATGCAAACTTGCTAAATTCTTGAAAGAAATTTTATGGTAAATAGGAGTTTTATAATTCAATGCAAGAATGAAATCTTATGACACACACAGCAACATAAATGCGGCACCCAATTTTTGACATGCGATGGTGATGGTGGTGCACCATCAGTTGCATATCTAGCTTTAACCATACTCAAGGTGTCAACTACTTACTTGCCAAGCTCATCTACTTCTGGCTTAGCCATCGATCCTCAGCAAATTGCTGAGAACAGAACTGTACATTAATAACAGCAGGGATATTGACCCCCCTCCTTCACGCCCAAGGGCAACGCTGGGAACTGGGCCATGTATGCAGCTGGATATGGGTGGGAAACATCGATATCAGCACGGTCCTGGAATGTGCAGTGGCCAGGAGCTAAATGGGTGAATGGGGCATGAATTGGGGTATGAGTAAGTACCTGGCCAGCATCAAGTTTATAAATATGGCTGAGGTGTGACTAGGGAAGGCAGCAAATATGCAACCTGCAGCAGAGCTAGAAGTACAATAGCTGCTCCGGTTAAAAGTAATCATATTGCAACTTCCACTCTTGTGTATTGTACTAAATTTGGGGCAGTGGAACCCTTGATAATGCTGCAGTCATATCCTAATAATGTGTTTGATCTTTCAATGACTTCAAGAAGTGGGGTGGAGAGCACACCCATGTCGATCAATGGTGCTGTAGTGGAGATGGTTGGGAGTTTCAAATTACCAGGTGTACTAATCACCATCAATTTGTCTTGGCTCAGCCAAGAAAGCACATTAGTGCCTCTACTTCCTCAGAATTCTAAGGAATTTCAGTATGTCCCTGATGACCCTCACCAATTTTCACAGATTGTGTAAAACATCCTATCTGGATGCTCTGACGTATCAAGAATCTATGAACCTCCACCTTAAATACGTCTGATGACGTGGCCTCCACAGCCAATCGTGGCAACAAGTTCCACAGATTCACCACCCCCTGGCTATAGAAATCTCTCCTAATCTTCATTCTAAGTGGACTCTATTCTGAGTGTGTACCCTCTGCTCTGAGACTCACGCACTATGGGAGGCTACTTTTGATACCGTTTTTGATATTGTTGGCTAGCTTACCTTCATAGCTCATTTTTAGTTCCTTATGGCTATTTTAGTTGCCTTCTGTTGATTTTTAAAAGTTTCCCAATCCTCAGGTTTCCCAATAATTTTCCTTCTATTATATGCCCTGTGTTTTGCTTTTATATTGGCCTTGACTTCTCTTGTCAGCCACTTGCCTTTAGAATATTTCTTCTTTGGGATGTATTTGTCCTCTATCTTCCAAATTGCTCCCAGAAGCTCTAACCAATGCTGCTCTGCCGTCAATTGTCTCCTTCCAATCAGCTTTGGCCAGCTCCCCTTTCATGCCTCTCTAATTCCCTTTACTCCACTGTAATACCGATACATCTGACTTTAGCCTCTCCCTCTCAAATTGCAGGGTGAATTCTATCATATCATAACTAAACTCCTCAGGGTTCCTTTACCGTAAGCTACCTAATCAAATCTGGTTCATTACACAACACCCATTCCAGAATAGCCTTTCTCCTAGTGGGCTCAACCACAACCTTCTCTAAAAGAGCCATCTTGTAGGCACTCTACAAACTCTGTCTTGGACTCCATCATCAACCTGATTTTCCCAATCTACCTGCATATTGAAATCTGACTATTGTAACATTGCCCTTTTGACATGCCTTTTATATCTCCCATTGTAATTTGTTTTGTTAATGATTTCCAATTTTCAATTAATCCTCTCTTCCTGCAAATTGTCTACATCCATTCATTCCCTGCCTCTTCATGTGGCTGCATAAGTGGTTCTGAAATGTTCATATCCTATCTACTTCCAACAACCAGTGTTTCAGCACATTCTAGGAATCCATCACTCTCTCTGTACAGAAATTGACTTGTACATTTTTAAACTTTCCCACTTTCACCTTAACTCTACGTATGTTCTCCAATTTTTAACATTTCCACCTGGGGAAAACCTCTGATTAGTTACCCGATCTTCGCCTCTCATAATTTTATATACTCTTATCATGTTGTCCCTTAGCCACCATCACATCTAATACTCTCTAATGCATTCAGCATCCTGGTGAACCTCTCGGTCCAAAGTCTTTATATTCTTCCTGTAGTGCATAAACCAGAATGGGACAAAATACTCCAAATGTGGCCTAACTGAAGTTTTGTGCAGCTGCAACATGATTTGCCAACTTTAACTCAATACCCTGACCAATGAAGGCAAACATTACCTACACCTATTTCATTACCCTAATCTCTTGCACTACCACTTTCCATGGATATACTTTGTAGTTCTTCTTGTAAACTGGAGATTGGAAATTGCAGGCCTATTCTAACTTGAAACAGTTGAGAGACTGCTTCATCACTGCCCATAGATGAAGGTCACTTTCCTCATTCAACTTGGACTGGTTCCCATGGGATTGTTCTGATCCTTTGTGTATCTCACTATACCTTTGAACTGGGCAGCCTTTACGTTGCTCAGAGCTCTTGAGAGAAAGGAGGATATTCATGAGATTTAAAATAACTTTAATCAGATTGGAATGGCATGGTAGCGTAGTTCTTAGCACAGTGCTTTACAGTACAGGCAACCGAGGTTCAATTCCCGCCAAGGAGTTTGTACGTTCTCAACACTTCCTCTTGCTGCTTCAGTTTCCTCCCTCGGTCCAAAGACGTACAGGTTGGCAGGTTATATTGGTCATTGTAAATTGTCCAGTGATTAGGCTAGCGCTAAAAATTGGGCAATGAGGCTCGAAGGGATGGAAGGGCCTGTTCTGCGCTGTATCTCAATAAATAGATAAATATGTTCTCTAAGATAATGTAAAAGTAATTTCTTTGGTGAAGGAAGAGCTAGCTAGCTGCTATGCTTGGTCATGTGTATTAGTTTTAAATATGTTTTATGTTTTTTTCAGTAACCTTCCTCTAACTTATAAATTATTTCAAAGTTCTTGAATTTCTGACAGGTATGATGGTCTCTCTTTTCAGTACTTGAATAATGTGCTTAAGCAAAGAAAGAGTCCAGATTTGCAGATTCAAAAAATTTCAGTTTATTCAGTGTTACAGAAATGCCACAAAAGATAAATCCCCAACATAAAATGAGTCAAAATCATAAATCAGAACACCACATCTAAAACTTTGATTAATTTCCTATTTTAAAAGATCCAAGAAGTAAAGGATGAACTTTCCACTTTTTCCCACAAACCCAAGTTACAGACTAACTTGACATTTGTTGTGTATTGGTTAATTTCATGTTGCTTAACTATGTAAAATTGAGTAGAATTCCAAGAGCAGGCAGAAAGTTAATCTAAACGGGTTAACCACTTCAGTGAACAGATTATGCGAATGAAGTATAACAACTGGCAAGAGAGCCACCAGAGACATAACTAACAGTAGTTTATACTTGATTAAGATTGACTTCTGAATTCACTGGTTTGCTGCATTGAGCTCAGAATTACTGGTCTTCTTCCACCACCAATTTCCATCTCACTCCTCCCTCCGGCAAATCCAGACATACCACTACTCGCGCTGCTAAAATCCCCAAAACTTCCTGTAAAAGGGAGAGGAAAGAAAAAGGACACTTTAGAATATGGATCCTGAAATTTAGAAAACAATTGCAATGACAGCATCAAGCAGGTCACAATTTTAACAAAGTAAAACAGCCCCAAGTGCTTCACTTAAATTTCAGTAAGCAACTGCTTGACTCTAAGATTTTATGTATATGGATATATCAAAGCATTTTGAAAATCGTAAATTTTAAAGGAGGAGAGAGAAAAAAGGTGGAAATGAAATTTTGAGAAAGAAATCACTGAAATGTAGGAACTACTTATCTCTAAGTGTCATTCCATCAGTCATGGTACAGAGTGTGTAGAGTAGGTTACAGGGGTAGGGAAGATCATTGTTATGGAAAGATTTGAAGACTCAGACCTTAAAACTGAGGTACAGGCATGCATCGCTTCATGTCCAAGATACATTCTGTGAAATCAGACTGATTCAAGCTGGCAGGAAGACGACAGGACTACGTGTCACAACAGTGGTGTGCAGAAGAGCATCTCAAAGCACATAATCGTTAAACCTTGACGTGGATGGGCTACAGCAACAGAAAACCATGAGCATACATTCAGTGGCCACCTTATTGGGTACAGCAGGTACCTAATAAAAGTGGCCACTAAGACTATGGTAGCTTTGATTGAAAATAAACTTATTGCAAGAATTGTTAGAGACTTTCACGTGTTTCTAAAACGACTTCTACCGTGAACTGTGGTTTTTCCTCCACCATAGTCAAAGGAGTTTTAGCCATAGTTCGTCTATTCCCTGCAGCTCTGCTCTCCATCCCTCACGTCTCAGACAGAGCAAGGACAGAGATCGTCTAGTCATTATCTTCCACCTCACCAGCTCTGTGTTTAACAGCTCATCCTTTACAATTTGCACCAGCTTGCACAATATTCCACAACTGGATACATCTACCCCTTCCCTGCCTTTCATCGTGTAAAAGAGACTGCTCCCTTTGTGATTCCCTGGGCAACTGTGTTCTATCCCAATGTCACTGCATGTTTTGTGAAATTACAGGAGATGTTACACCTGTCCTTTCATCTCTTTCCTTCCCAGTCTCTGGGGTGCAAACAGCCCTTCTAGTTGGAGCAACAATTCACTTGCACTTCTTCCAATCTAGTGTCTTGCACTCAGTGTTCACAATGTGGTTTCCTCCACCAGATGCAGACTGAGTGACAACATTGCAGAGCACCAGGAGAGACCAAAGCCTCCTTCTTTTGCCTATTTAACTCTCCATCCAGCTCCCACTCTGTCTGTGGCTTCCTATAAGGGGGACCAACATGAGCTTTGCAACTCATTTTCTGTCTGGGCCATGTTGCTGCCTTCTCGACTTGATATTGAGTACTGCAACATGAGGGAACTTCCTCTATTTGCCCATTGATTTACCTCACTTTAAAAGTAAGCCTGGCCGACTGGACACGTCAGACAGCCTGACGTTGCACACCTTGTCATGCTCCTCTGTTTGTATTCTCACTCTCTAACTGCCCCGATTAATCCATCGACTGGTTGACGCCAATAACTTAGCTCCATAGCAACTTCCCGCTATCTGAGATACTCCCTTGGTCCTATTGACCTGTCTGTCCCTCACCTTCCTGGCAACTTAACGCTCTTACTTTCTTTCTTTCTCAATCCTGATGAAGGACTTTTGACCTGAAACATTTGACTCTATCTCTCTTTCCTTGGATGCTACCTGGCCTGCTGAGTATTTCCAGTGCATCTTTAAAATGTCATATTTGTAGCATGTGCATTTTTTTCACAGTATCAGAGGAATCCGATGCTTGGTTTTGGATGTTATCACTGAGATCATGATCATAGGTGAGAAATAGGCCTTTGCAGACTTTGAATTATAGGAAATAAGCTGCCTACCGAATGAGAGCAGGGAAGGGCAATTCAAAGTTGAAGCATTGTTCAAGTTCAAGGTTATTGTCATTCAATCGTACGCATGTATACCGCCAAGCCAAACGATACTCCTCCAGACCACAGTGCACAACATGGTATGTATAGCTCTCACACATCACATAAAGTAATATAGCCACAAATAAATTAACAAATAATAAGGATGCATTTACAACACAAGTTAAAAAGTAAACAGTGTAACACTACTGGGGCTTCGTACGTGATGAGACCTGAGAGGTGGCATGGAATTCATTTGTCTTGTGGCCTGGGATAAGAAGCTGTTCCCTATCATTGGACAATGATTAAACAAGCAATGGTATCTTTTGTTGCAAACAGGTAAAGAAACGACAAAGAGGTGTTGCTGACCATGGTCACAATCGTATGGGGTGCCAGGGTGTCATTCAAGCCCCAATTTAGGACACAACAGGACACTTGAGGACTGAAGGCAACAGAAACATGTAAAAGAGAGTGTTGATTTATAAGAAGCAACTATCAAATGTGAGCCTTTTTGGGGAAGAGTAATTACAGAGCACGTGAAAGGGAGAAGACAGCAACAGAGGACAGTGAGCCATTCATGGATATCAATTCCTAAGGGGATCAGGAAAGTCATTTGGAAAACATTCATAAGAATCATAATTACAGAAATGAGTACCACTGCTCTGAAAATGTACAACGGAATAATTTGTAAACAGAACAATGACATATCAAGACTTGGAGCAGAGGGAAGAATATTTCCAGAGTATTCCATTTTTCATTTTGAGGTTTGTGTTTCGGTCAGCAGTTAAAATTTTAAGCAAGGATTATAAATTCTCTTACCTTGCTGTGAAACTTGTTGTACGCTGAGGGTTTTGACGCCTTCTACCATCCTGTTGATAAAGGAAACACTCGTGTAACAACAGCCATTTCTAGGATGTTCAGAAATATATTTTCTTCAGGTTACCAAAGGTTTCCTTCTGAAAGGAGCAATGACCTGCATGGGTGAAGTTGATGGGCACATTTACCCTCTCAGGCCTTGCCCTAGACACTGATTCTGTAAGTCCGAGTGCTGCTGGTGAACAGCAGTAGCCTCGTCACTGTGCTTATGGAGCTATTCGTCAGCCTGCTTATATCGTACAGTGCTTCACCCACTGCAGCATCAAGGGAGATTTTACCTAATGGTGACTGAATCACTGACTGGATGTTCATTCGGACAGTGAGTTTGATGTACTTCTGGGGTCAGATGAAAATCAGCCTTTAAACAAAAGTAAGTGCCACTCCCTGGACCAAATGTCCACTAAAGACAAAGACTCTAGTAATGAAGAGTGCAATAGAGAGCCTGTACAGACTGTACTCTGCAAGTATACGGGACTGTGGCATAAACCCAGTGTGGTATCTGGAACTTGGAAGAGACCAAAGCCCTACCTGGTTTCCTCTTGCGCCAGTAGTTTACTGTAGGTGTTAATTTCAATATCCAGAGCCAACTTGACATTTATCAGCTCATCGATTTCACGAGATTGCTTAGTAATCTCCTGGTTTGCTTTCCTGATGGCTTCTTGCAGATCCGCGATAGTCTTTTTACTATCTTTGAGAGACAACTCGCCGCGTTCCTCTGCTTCAGCGATCATACCTTCTAATTTCACACGCTGAGACACAGAGAGGTTAATGTGGACACTTTTGCAGATTGTAACATGAAGCCCTGCCAACACCCCCCCACCCTGCTATTGCTACAAATTCAAAAGAGCCATACTGAGAGTAGAGTATTGCAGATTGGTTTAGAAATAGTCGAGTTCTCAAGCGTTACACTGGAAGGAACCAGCTGGGTTGTTATTACTGAAAGTTTCCCAGTGTATGATTTAGCTCAGATTGACCATCTGTCTCTTGGTCATTTGCTTTGGGCTGGGAAGAGAAAAGTGCAGATGCAAGAGATGGCAGAAGCTGCAGTCTGGAGTAGGAAGATAGCAGAACTACTGCAGAAGATCAGCAGGTGAAGAAGCACCTGTGAAGGCAAAAAGAATTATTGACAATTCGGGTCGGGAGGATGAATTAGGACTCGGGGCTTGAGAGGAAAGACAGTTTACGGCAGTTGTAAAGGCTGCAAGCAAGATCTCTTGTGTACTTTTTCATCTCCTGACTTACCTGGTCTTTTAGAAACTCGATATCCTGAGTCAGCTTACGGATGCGACCCTGCAGATCATTACACTCCGTTTTGATCACTCGTATGTCATCTCCTTTACCTGCAGGCATTGAGCTGAGTTCCATCATCTGCAAGGAGACACTGGTAGTTGTTAGTAAGGGGTTCTCCTCCCAGCACAGAAGTCAGAGCTATCAATGCACCTCTACGTGGGGCTGGAGCTGGATCTCACCTTAGTCTGTTTCCATCTATTAGCATCTTCACGGAATTTGTCTGCCATAGCTTGGTATTGGGCTCTGACTTCATTGATGATCTGGTCTGTATCCAGTACGCAGCCAGTGTCCACCTGCACGCTGACAGAAGTGTTCTGAATCTGTGTTTCCAGCTCACGGATTTCCTGAAGATGGGCAAAGCAAAGCTAATGTAAAGAGACTGGACGGAACAGCAAAAGGGCCAGAAGGCTCTTGCACCATGCAGCATATTTACCTCTTGGAAGATTGTCTTCAGGAATTCGATTTCATCAGTCAGGCTTTCTAGTTTTGCTTCCAATTCCACCTTGTTCATGTAGGATTCATCGACATCCTGGAGAGAGTAGGGCACAAGGTTTGTAAATCTCTTGAAGAGTTCCAACTGAAATGGTCCTACTGAGAGCTAGACAGTAAGTAGTGCTCACCTTCTTGACCATGACAAACTCGTTTTCCATTTCAGTCCTCTTGTTAATTTCATCTTCGTATCTGAAATGAACCACGGACATTACTGGCAATGCCTTGGAAATCAACCGTTCTGTCCCGTTTCTTCCACAGGGCCATGCTGGCTGTCGGAACTCCTTGCTCCCTGATGCTTAGCCATGATTTCCTCACACTCCTATTTATCCCCGTGTCTGCACCGCTCTTCCAGACATTTGATTCCGCAAGACACAGCATCCTGCTTCGTGAGACACGTCGACCGTGCCGCGCCTCGACGGAATGAAACAACATTCGCTGGCGCCCCTGAACTGACGACTATTTCAGTGACTCCCTGAGCTTTGAGTGACACCTCTCTATCCAGACCTCGGCCTTAACAGAGCTCTCCCCGACGAGCACTTGCCCGACCCAGCTTCCGGACCTCCACTAGCTGTTGCTAGGTAACAATGATACCCAGTGATTGTAACCGGGAATTGCACGAACGTTTACCCTGCCCACGAGTTGCCCGATTCCGCTCATTTTTTTCTCTGGACCAGCGAACAGATACGGGACGAGAACAGACGGGCTGGGAAATATTGATGAGAGACAGCACACTTACTTGCCCTTAAAGTCCTCAACTAGACCTTGCATCTGAACAAGATCCGCTTCGAACTTCAGCTTCTCCTGCCCAAGAGTGTCCAGTTGTCTCTTGAGGTTGTCGATGTAAGCTTGGAACATGTTGTCGATGTTGGAGGTGCTCGTTCCCTGCTTCTTCAGGAGCTCCAGTTTGATCTTCAGCTGAGTATTCTGCTTTTCAAGAACGCGAACCTGCGGGTAAGGAATGAACACACGCTTAGATTTGCATTGAGCTGGTAAGGAAGTGAAAAGAGACATTTGCACGATGCTGCCAAGACAGGCGCAGCAGCGGGTTACAGACACGAGCAGTCGGCAGAGCTGGTTAAGGTACCTGGTTTATGAAATTTGCGAACTGGGTGTTGAGCGTCGAGATCTCCCTCGTTTCCTGCATCCGAACTTGTTGCAGTTGGGTGTCATTTTGTGGCAGTGGGGCGCTTAGATCAAGGGCCGGCAAAGCTGAACCAGAGCCGTAAGCTAAACCAGAGCTGAAACCTGAACCAGAGCCGAAAGCTGCGCTGGAAATCAGACGTCTTGACATTCCCATTCCTCCTCCAACTGCTCCAAACCCTCCTGACCTTCCTGAAATCAAACTCATGGCCTTTCTGCTACCAACTCTTCGCATGGAGCCGCCGCCACCACCACTTCGCATGGAGCTGCCGCCAGTACTAATTCGCATGGAGCTGCCGCCAGTACTAATTCGCATGGAGCTGCCGCCACTACCACCACCACTCCGGATCGATGAGATGTTTCCACCCTGTACGGTCCGTCTGATGGACATTTGGCTGCTGGAACTGCTGTTCATGGTGGAATTCGAGATTTCTGCTCTCGTTACGAGTTTGCTGGAGCGATCAGTCCCGAACTGGCGCAGGTGAGAGTGGCTTTGTGCTGCTTTTATGAGCAGTGCGGATCTGGGCTTGGTCGGGGTGTCAGATGACAGAAATGGGAATGGTAATATCGAGATAGAGGAGGGGCTCGGCACGCCCTCTCCAACCTGTCCGCTTGCGCAGGGTAACCGCTCTGGATGCCTCGGGCCAAAGTGGCGTCAGCAAGAACGAGTGAGGCCGGGAAGCAAGAGCGCCCTCGTGGTGTTCTTCAGCCACGTCGATCAAGAGCGGAGGAACGACCATTAAGTGTCAGTTTGGCCGCCCAACCCACCTGACCCACGGTGGTTGAGATCCATTGTACAGATAGGTGGTAGATTCAAAGTAGCTCGAGCATTGCAAGGGACACTGGGACGTTTTGAAAGCAGCTCCCGGTTTCCGGGCATTTTACTTGCCCTCCGAATTCCCATACCAACCTGACTGTCCCGGATGGCCTGGGCGTCCTGGATTGCTAGAATCAGGCTAGAGGAACAACACCTCATATTCCCTTTGCGTCGTTTAAAACGATAAGACCATGAGATAGAGGCGCCGAATTAGGGAATTTGGCCCATTGAGTCGGCTCCTCCATTTCATCATGGCTGATCTAATTTTCCTCTCAGCCCCAGTCTTCTGCCCATCTGCCATCAAATCCCTTCATGCCTTGACAAATCAAGGATTTATCAACCTCTGCTGTAAACATACATAAACTCTTGGCCTCCACTACTGCCTGTGGGAAAGAATTCCACAGATTCTCCCCTCCCTGGCTAAATAAATTCCTCCCCATTTCCGTTCAAAAAGGATGCCCCTCTATTCTGAGGCTGCGTCCTCTGGCCTTAGACTCTCCCACTATAGGAAGCATTCTCTCCACATCCACTCTATCAAGGCCTTTCACCATTTCATTGGTTTCAATTAGGTCGCCCCTCATTCTTCTGAATTCTAATTTGAGCCATCAAACACTCTTCATATGAGAAAAAATTCAATCCTGCAATCATTTTTGTGAACCTCCTTTGAACCCTCTCCAGTTTCAGCACATCCTTTATAAGATAAGGGGTCCGAACCTGCTCACAATACTCCAAAAGAGGCCTCACCAGTGCTTTATCAAGTCTCAACATTACATCCTTGCTTTTATGTTCTAGTCCTCTTGAAATTAATGCTAACATTGCATTTGCCTTCCTCACCACCGACTCAACCTGCAAATTAACCTTTAGGGAATCCTGCACAAGGTCTCCCAAGTCACTTTGCACCTCGGATTTTTGTATTTTCTCTC
>JAUOBT010092297.1:0-13851 GCA_032362145.1 Hypanus berthalutzae
CTTTTTTTTTAAATTTTGTTTCATAATAAAAATCACGATTAGAGCACTTTATGTCTGTGATCAAAATTTAATCTTTCTAATATATTAGTATATGTGACTTCCAATCACTTAGTCTTGGTGAAACCCCAAGGAAAGAAACCATATTTCTTTTGCAGTTTAAATTGCTGCCTCAGTTAAATCTGAGAGAAGAAAATGAACTTAATTTTTTGTACATTCCTGTTATCCTTTATTCTTTCTTTAATTATACTTCTAGTCTCTTTTTGGCTCCCCTTATCTAAAACAGATTATGAAAAATTACTGCCTTATGAGTGCGGCTTTAGCCCTCTTTCATCCACCAGTCTACCATTCTCCATTCGATTTTTTCTGGTGGCTCTTCTTTTCCTTCTTTTCGACCTTGAAATTGCTCTTCTTCTGCCTCTTCCATGAGGAACTCAACTTGACACGCCTTTAACCACACTCACTTGAGCTTCCGTAGTGTTAATTCTATTAACACTAGGCTTTATTTACGAATGAATCCAGGGTGGATTAGAGTGAGCAGAATAAGTAATTAGTTTAAATAAAACCTTTGATTTCGACTCAAAAACTTTTGGCTAAAACCCTTAATTACTTTAATGTTCCTAAAGACCATTCTCACAGGTATATTTCTATTAAGTTTAATAGGTTTGGTTTTTTACCGAACTCATCTTCTCTCAGCTCTTTTATGTCTAGAAGGAATAATACTAACTTTATTTATCTGGTTATCTTTATGAGCTTTAAAATACAACAGCTTAACTTTTTCCATAATACCTATAATTTTGATTACATTTTCAGCCTGTGAAGCGGGTTTAGGCTTATCTCTGCTCATTGCCACTGTTCGTTCTCACGGAGCAGACCACTTACAAAACATTAACTTACTACAATGCTAATGATCCTAACTCCATCCATGATATTATTTGTTCTTATTTGATTAGTCCCCTTCCGATTTTTATGAACAACCACTATTGTATACAGCTTTTTAGTGGCATTAATTAGCTTAAGTTTATTATGAGACTATATTTGTGATACCACTGCTTACCTTATTTTTAACGTACTAATAGACTTCTATACAATTCCCCTATTAATTTTAACTTGTTGGCTTTTACCTTTATTAGTTTTAGCAAGTCAAAAACATATCTCTAACAAACCCCCCTTACAACAACGATTACACCTCGCCCTATTAACTTCCCTCCAAGTACTGCTAATTCTATCCTTTAATGTAACAAATCTAATAATATTTTTTATAGTATTTGAAGCAATTTTAATTCCAACACTAATTATTATTACTTGCTGAGGCTATCAAAAAAATCGTTTAGCTGCTGGAATTTATTTTTTATTTTTTACTTTACTGGGGTCCTTGCCTTTTTTAATTGCCTTAATAACTGTTTATAAGAATCTTGGAACCCTAGAGCTTTTCATGCTAGATACAAATGATTTAAATACCTATTTTAGTCACGCCAACATTATTCCTAAAAAACCCCCTTTCCACTTTCCAGATATATATCCTATTAAAAATAATAAGCCGGAGTTTAATCACACCTCAAAATTTTTTTGAGCAGCAATATTCTTTGGCTTTTTTCTCAAAATTCCCATCTATAGTACACACATCTGACTCCCAAAAGCCCACACAGAAGCGCCAGTTGCGGGATCAATAATCTTAGCTGCTGTGTTGTTAAAGTTAGGGGGTTATGGAATAATTCGTGTTTCTCCCCTAATAGAACCTTTAACCAAAGAATTCTGCTACCCATTTATTGTACTAGCATTATGAGGTGTAATTATAACAAGCTTACTTTGCCTACGACAAACCGATCTAAAGTCTCTAATCGCTTATTCATCAGTAAGCCACATGGGTTTAGTTACAGCAGGAATTTTAATTCAAACACCGTGAGGGTTTTCAGGAGCTATAATACTTATAATTGCTCACGGTCTAACTTCTTCAGCCCTTTTTTGTCTTGCTAATACAAGCTATGAACGAACTCACACCCGAACTATAGTAATAATTCGAGGCTTACAAATTTTATTCCCTTTAATAGCTACTTGATGATTTATTGCCACACTAGCAAATTTAGCTTTACCCCCCCTTCCAAACTTAATAGGTGAACTTATAATTCTTACTTCTACTTTTAACTGATCATCCTATTCCCTAATTTTGACTGGTTTAGGGACTTTAATTACAGTTGCTTACTCCCTATATATATTCATTTCAACACAACGAAATCTTTTACCATCTCATATTGTAATACTTAACCCCCCACATTCACGAGAGCACCTTTTAATAATCCTACACTTCCTTCCTCTTTTTATAATCGTTCTTAAACCCACCTTAATCATATCATTATGCAGACGTAATTTAACAAAAATATTAAATTGTGGTTTTAAAAATAAAGGTTAAACCCCCTTCTTCTGCCGAAAAAGATGTGTTATAATGATGTTTGCTAAACTTCACGTCTTTGGTTAAAATCCAAAGCTTTTTCATTTTTAGGGGATAGAAGAATTATCCGTTGGCCTTAGATGCCGTAAAGCTTAGGTGCAAATCCTAATAAAAATAATGAGCTATACACTTACATATATCCCTAATCTTTACTTATTAGCCAGCTCTTGGTATATTCTTATTTTATTATTCTTATTATACCCCTTAGTTTTAAATCTGTCTCACCACCCTCAACATCAAAATTCATTAGCCCTAAAAATTAAAAATGCTGTAAAAATATCTTTTTTTATAAGTCTATTTCCCCTGGGTCTTTTCATTAATGAAGGCGTAGAAACTATAATATTCCTCTGAACATGAACTAATTTATTCAACTTTAATTTACTTCTGAGCTTTAAAATAGACTTTTATTCCTTAATATTTTCTTCTGTTGCCTTCTACGTAACCTGAGCCATCTTAGAATTCGCATTATGATATATACACTCAGACCCCCATCTAAACCGGTTTTTTAAGTATTTGCTAATTTTTTTAATAGCAATAATTGTTTTAGTTACTGCCAATAACATATTTCAACTATTAATTGGCTGAGAAGGCGTTGGCATTATATCTTTTCTACTTATTAGTTGATGACATGGTCGAATAGATGCTAATACTGCCGCGCTTCAAGCTATTATTTATAACCGCATTGGAGATGTTGGCCTATTTTTAGCTTTAGCTTGAATAGCAACCAACTTAAGCTCTTGAGAGTTCACAACTTTATTTGTATCTTCAAAAGATATAAATTTAAATCTACCACTATTTGGTCTTATTTTAGCTGCGGCTGGAAAATCTGCACAATTTGGACTTCACCCATGACTTCCCTCTGCTATAGAAGGGCCGACCCCTGTTTCCGCTTTATTGCACTCAAGCACAATAGTTGTTGCTGGCATTTTTATTCTTATTCGCGTTAGCTCTTTACTTGAAAATAATACTGCCGCTTCCACCTTTTGTTTATGTCTAGGCGCAATTACAACCCTTTTTACAGCAACTTGTGCTTTAACCCAAAATGATTTAAAAAAAATTATTGCTTTTTCTACATCGAGTCAGCTGGGCTTAATAATAGTAACAATTGGACTTAATCAGCCTCAATTAGCTTTCTTACATATTTGTACTCACGCATTTTTTAAAGCTATGCTCTTCCTCTGCTCAGGCTCTATTATTCACTCATTAAATGATGAACAAGATATCCGTAAAATAGGAAATATACTTAAACTTACCCCTGTTACATCCTCTTGTTTAACAATTGGAAGCTTAGCTTTAATAGGTATGCCATTTTTAGCTGGGTTTTTTTCGAAAGATGCCATTATTGAAACTCTCAACACATCTTACCTAAACGCCTGAGCCCTAACCTTAACTCTAGCTGCTACAACTTTTACAGCCGCATATAGCTTTCGACTAATTTATTTTGTTTCTATTAACACCCCACGTTTTAATGTTACAGCACCTATTAATGAAAATAATAAGACTTTAATTAATCCATTAAAACGTCTCACTTATGGAAGCATTATTGCAGGTTTAATTATTACGCTTAATATTGTGCCCTATAAAACCCCTATCCTAACTATGGCTAAAACAACTAAAATAGCTGCTTTACTTATAACCATTATTGGAGCAACTATAGCTTTAGAACTAGCTCTTTTAACTTCAAAACAATTTAAAATAATACCCCACAAAACTTTATACCACTTTTCTAATCTACTTGGTTTTTACCCCCACATTATGCATCAAATTTTTCCTAAAATAAGCTTACTTACTGGTCAAAATATTGCTAACAACACTTTGGATCAAACTTGAATAGAAAAAATAGGCCCTTATTCTACTGTAACTCTTAACACACCGCTAATTTCTGCAACAGATGCTTTCCAGCACGGCATCTTAAAAACCTATCTATACCTCTTTTTATCCACTCTTATATTTGCAATTTTAGTTTTATGAGTTCTACATTATTAAACTGCACGGAGCGCCCCCTTTGTTTTACCACGAACTACTATTAATACTACAAACAAAACAACTAATAATGCTAAAGAAGCAACCACTAAAAATCCGCCCCCCTCAGAATATAAATAAACCACGCTTACAGCACTCTCTTGTACGGAGCTAACACCATATAAATCTTCGCCAACAACTCATGCTTCTTCAGTTTTTAACTCTTTTTCTTCTATAATTAAAAAAATTACAAACCCACATAGGTATGAACCAAATGTACCCCCACTGGGATAATCTTCTAAACCATCTTGCTCAAAACTTGTTGTAAAAGCAGTTGAGTAAGCAAAAACTACTACCATCCCCCCTAAATAAACTAAAAATAAAATTAAAGGTAAAAAAGAACTTCCTATACAAGCCAAAAATCCACACCCACTTCCTGCCACTAAAACCAAACCCAATGCTCCGTAATTAGGCCCGGGATTAGAAGAAACCCACGCTAAACCAAAAATACATAATAATAAAAATAAAGATGCTATTAAAAACATTACTCTAACTTGGAATTTAACCAAGACCTGTGATCTGAAAAATCACTGTTGTTTTCAACCACTAGAGTATAATGGCCCCCCTACGAAAAACCTACCCCCTGTTAAAACTATTAAATAATACTTTAGTAGATCTCCCAACCCCACCCAATATTTCATCATGATGAAACTTTGGCTCTTTATTAGGTTTATGCTTAATAACCCAAATTCTAACTGGGCTTTTTCTAGCCATACACTATACACCTGATATCACCATAGCTTTTTCTTCTGTCGCCCATATTTGTCGAGATGTTAACTATGGCTGACTTATTCGAAATACTCATGCAAACGGGGCCTCTTTCTTTTTTATTTGTATTTATGCTCACATCGCTCGCGGACTCTATTATGGCTCTTATTTACATAAAAAAACATGAAACACTGGTGTCATCATTCTTTTTCTTGTCATAATAACTGCATTCGTGGGCTACGTTCTTCCATGGGGCCAAATATCTTTTTGAGGGGCAACAGTTATTACTAATCTTCTTTCCGCCATCCCTTTTTTAGGAGAAACCCTGGTACAATGAATTTGAGGCGGTTTTTCAGTAGATAACGCAACCCTTACCCGATTTTTCGCCTTTCATTTTTTATTGCCCTTTGTGGTTACAGCAGTCGTTATAACACACCTAATTTTTCTTCATGAAACCGGCTCCAACAATCCAGTAGGTTTAAACTCAAATATAGATAAAATTTCATTTTACCCTTATTATTTATATAAAGATTTATTTGGCTTTATATTATTTTTTTTACTTTTAATTTTACTCGCACTTTTTTATCCTAAAATTTTAGGAGACCCAGAAAACTTTACTCCAGCAAACCCTTTAATAACACCCCCTCACATCAAACCAGAATGATATTTCCTATTTGCTTACGCGATTCTTCGCTCAATTCCTAATAAATTAGGGGGAGTAATTGCTTTATTTGTCTCAGTTTTAGTTCTCTTACTTATACCTGCACTTCACACATCTAAACAACAGGGAGCTACCTTTCGTCCTTTTATACAACTTTTTTTATGACTACTCCTTATAGACGCATTAATCCTAACATGAATTGGTGCAATGCCTGTAGAACCTCCTTTTATTATAATTGGCCAAATCGCATCAATTTTTTATTTTATACTTTTCTTTATTTTCCTTCCCATTACAGGTCAACTAGAAAAAAAAATATTTGAAAAACTCAAATGATGCATCAAAAGCTCAATTGTGAAGCGCTGGTCTTGTAAACCAGAAGGTGAAGGTTAAATTCCCTCTTTTTGCTTAAAGAAAAAGGACTTAAACCTATACTTCAAGCGTCCAAGGCCAGAGTTCTTCGTAAACTATTCTTTATATGTCTATGTCTTTACACCATTAATTTCTTGTAACCATATATGTATGCTTTAATACATTTAACTAAGGTAAACATAGAACTAATATGTATGCTTAATAGACTTACTATGCTTTATCAACATTCATCTCTATTAAACCCTTATTGCTGTGCATCATCCACACTCATTTAATCATACCATATAAACCAATATCTTTTAAACATACTTTTAATATTCAGAAATTATTCCTACCAACTTGTTTCTCTGGCCCACAAGAGACCACCATCAGTTGATAACTTAAGGCTAGTCATGCTTGATGGTCAGGTACACTACTTGTGGGGGTCACTATCAGTGAATTATTCCTGGCATTTGGTTCCTTTTTCAGGGCCATTCTTTCGTTCATTCCCTCCTGCTCTCTTTTTTGAGCATAAGTTAATGCCATCACAACAGCAATTGCTTTACCCAACATGCCTAGCCTTCTTTTTTGTACATAGGTTTGTCTTTTTTTATTTCCTTTCATCTTACATTTCAGAGTGCCAGTAAATTATTGGCATAAGGTGGTTCATTTTCCTAGCATGCTAATACTACGCCTGAATGTTTGTAAACATTAATTTCTGCATAGCATAAATGTTATCAGGAGCATACATATATTATATTTTCCCCCCCAAATTTCTATTTATGCCCCCCTTTTTTTTTGCGTTTACCCCCCTCCCCCCCACGCTCGAGGGTTCTCTTTAATTCAATACATGTTAATCTTTAACATTAAGAATTATACAAATTACCAATTTTAAGGTTAACTCCTTTTCTTAATTGTGCTCTCAACTTTTTTTAATCATTTTATTTCACCCCTTATCTTAATTGTTTCAATTATATTGGCATTAGCATTTTTAACTTTGGTTGAACGAAAAATTATTGGTGGTATTCAACTACGAAAAGGACCAAATATTGTAAACACTTATGGCTTACTTCAACCTTTCGCTGATGGTTTAAAACTCTTTACTAAAGAACCCATCCGCCCCCTTGCTTCTTCTTCTCTTCTATTTTTATTTGCCCCTCTATTAGCTCTAACTATTGCTCTTTTACTCTGAATACCCTTACCCCTACCATTCCCCCTCGTTAACTTTAACCTCAGTATTTTATTTTTACTTGCTCTTTCTTGTCTCACTGTTTATTCCCTCCTGGGAGCTGGTTGAGCATCAAACTCTATATATGCTTTAATTGGAGCCATACGCGCAGTTGCCCAAACAATTTCTTATGAAGTAACCCTGGGTTTAATTCTTCTTTGCTTAATCATTTTATCAGGCACCTTTACCATTCAAACTTTTAACACTACACAAGAAGCTACCCCATTAATTTTTCCGGCATGACCCCTTGCTTTTATATGGTTTATTTCTACACTAGCAGAAACCAACCGAGCCCCTTTTGATTTAACAGAAGGAGAGTCCGAATTAGTATCAGGCTTTAATATTGAATACGCTGCCGGACCTTTCGCACTATTTTTTTTAGCCGAATATGCTAATATCTTACTAATAAATACTCTCTCAGCTACTCTTTTTTTTGGCACCCAGATATTAAATAATATACCTGAAATTTTTTCAATTTTACTTATAATTAAAACTGTATTTTTATCAGTTTTATTCTTATGAGTACGAACTTCATACCCTCGATTTCGTTATGATCAACTAATACATCTTATTTGAAAAAACTTCTTGCCTCTCACCCTAGCTTTTATTATTTGACACCTGACACTCCCCATAGCACTGTTTGGTCTTCCTCCTCAACTTTAAGCTCGAGGAGTTGTGCCTGAATAAGGAGTACTTTGATAGAGTAAAAATGATGGAGGGATTCCATCCGGCTCCCTAGAAAAAAGGGATTTGAACCCATTCTGAAGAGATCAAAACTCTTAGTGCTCCCACCACACTATTTTCTAGTAAAGTCAGCTAAATAAGCTTATGGGTCCATACCCCTTAAATGTCGGTTAAACCCTTCCTTTACTAATGAGCCCTCACATATTGCTAATATTTTTAAGCATTTTGGTTTTGGGTACAATAATTACCCTATCAAGCTCTCATTGAATCCTTGCTTGAATAGGCCTTGAAATTAATACTTTCGCAATCATCCCCCTTATAATTCAAAAAAACCACCCACGAGCTTTAGAAGCTACTTTAAAATATTTTATTATCCAATCCACAGCAGCAATTATACTCTTATTTTCTTCAACCCTAAATGCTTGGCTCTCAGGACAATGAGATATCCAACACATAATTCATCCCCTGCCCCTCACAGTTATAATCATAGCTTTAGCACTAAAAATAGGCTTAGCGCCAGTACATGCTTGATACCCAGAAATTTTACAAGGCTTAGATTTTAAAGTAGGTTTACTTATTTCAACATGACAAAAACTAGCCCCTCTAGTTCTCTTTATTCAAATTTCTAAAGACTATTCTATACTATACTCTTCTTTAGGGCTAATTTCAGTTTTAGTCGGTGGCTGAGGAGGTTTAAACCAAACACAACTACGAAAAATCCTAGCTTATTCTTCTATTGCACATCTCGGATGAATTGTCTTAGTTGCCCATTACTTCCCTGCTATCTCTCTATTGGCCTTTTTAATATATACTATAATAGCTTTCAGCTTATTTTTTACTTTCAACTATTTATCTTCAAACTCGATTAACTCTCTCACTATCTCTTGAACTAAATCTACTATTTTGATTTCAACTATACCTCTTACTCTCTTTTCTCTAGGTGGGCTGCCCCCTTTCACAGGTTTTATATCAAAATGACTTATCCTTAATGAGTTGACCAAGCAAGGATTACTACTATTAGCAACCATTACAGCACTATCTGCTCTTTTAAGTCTTTTTTTTTATTTGCGCCTTTCATACGCAGTAGTGTCAATTATGCCTCCTAATAACCTCCCAGCAACACTTCCTTGACGCTTTCCACTCCTTCTCTCCCCCCCTTTTTTAACTCTAACTATTCTTATTTCCTGAGCTCTTTTACCCCTAACCCCCTCTATTCTCGCTCTTTTCTTATAACAGAGACTTAAGCTAAATTATACTAAAAGCCTTCAAAGCTTAAAATGGAAGTGAAAATCCTCCAGACTCTATAAGACCTACAGGAGTTTATCCCACATCCTCTGTATGCAAAACAGAAGCTTTACTTTAAGCTAAGGCCTTCCTAGACGAGTAGGCTTTGACCCTACAAAAATTTAATTAACAGTTAAACGCTTTAACCAACAAGCATTCGCCTACTTCTCCCGCCTAGTGTAAGCAAAATAGGCGGGAGAAGCCCCGGTCAATATTATTGACTTTTTTTAGGTTTGCAACCTATGTATCAAGGGCTGATAAGAAGAGGATTAAACCTCTATTCCTGGAGCTACAACCCACCGCTTTTTCAGCCATCTTACCTGTGACTGTCACACGTTGATTTTTCTCTACAAATCATAAAGATATTGGTACCCTATACTTGGTGTTTGGTGCTTGAGCAGGTATAGTTGGTACTGCATTGAGTTTATTAATTCGGGCTGAATTAAGCCAACCTGGCTCGCTTCTAGGTAATGATCAAATTTATAATGTTATTGTTACAGCACATGCTTTTGTAATGATTTTTTTTATAGTTATGCCCATTATAATTGGAGGCTTTGGTAACTGGCTTGTCCCTTTAATAATTGGTGCTCCTGATATAGCTTTTCCTCGAATAAATAATATAAGCTTTTGGCTTCTTCCCCCATCTTTTTTATTATTACTTGCTTCTTCAGGGGTTGAGGCAGGCGCAGGGACAGGTTGAACCGTTTATCCTCCCCTTGCCAGTAATCTTGCCCATGCAGGAGCTTCTGTAGATTTAACTATTTTTTCTCTTCACTTAGCCGGAATCTCTTCTATCTTGGGCGCTATCAACTTTATTACTACCGCTTTTAATATAAAACCTCCCGCTCTCTCCCAATATCAAACTCCTTTATTCGTCTGAGCTGTTATAATTACTGCCGTTCTTCTTTTGCTCTCTTTGCCCGTTTTAGCTGCCGGAATCACTATATTATTAACAGATCGTAACTTGAATACAACCTTCTTTGACCCCGCTGGAGGGGGTGACCCTATTTTATACCAGCACTTATTTTGATTCTTTGGCCACCCCGAAGTCTATATTTTAATTTTACCTGGTTTTGGCATGGTTTCTCACATTGTAGCCTATTATGCTGGGAAAAAAGAGCCTTTTGGGTATATGGGTATAGTTTGAGCAATAATAGCTATTGGCTTATTAGGCTTTATTGTTTGAGCCCACCACATATTTACAGTAGGCCTAGATGTTGACACTCGAGCATACTTCACATCTGCTACAATAATTATTGCTATTCCCACAGGTGTAAAAGTTTTTAGCTGACTTGCTACACTTCATGGGGGCTCAATTAAGTGG
The DNA here is from genome assembly GCA_032362145.1 of Hypanus berthalutzae. Classification (NCBI taxonomy): domain Eukaryota; kingdom Metazoa; phylum Chordata; class Chondrichthyes; order Myliobatiformes; family Dasyatidae; genus Hypanus; species Hypanus berthalutzae. The sequence goes on from JAUOBT010092297.1 coordinate 10,706, forward strand.
GAAACTCCTCTTTTATGAGCTTTAGGTTTTATTTTTTTATTTACTGCAGGGGGCTTAACAGGAATTGTCTTAGCTAATTCTTCATTAGACATCATCCTTCATGACACATATTATGTTGTTGCTCACTTCCACTATGTTTTATCAATAGGAGCTGTTTTCGCAATTATTGCAGCTTTTGTTCACTGATTTCCACTATTCTCAGGTTACACCCTTCATGAGACCTGAACAAAAATTCATTTTGGAGTAATGTTTTTAGGGGTTAATTTAACTTTCTTCCCACAGCATTTTTTAGGTTTAGCTGGTATGCCACGACGATACTCTGACTACCCAGATGCTTATACCCTATGAAATACAGTTTCTTCAATAGGCTCACTAATTTCTTTAATTGCAGTTATTATGTTCTTATTTATTATCTGAGAAGCTTTTTCAGCCAAGCGAGAAGTAGTCTTAGTAGAATTAACATCAACAAATGCTGAATGATTGCATGGCTGCCCTCCCCCTAATCACACTTTTGAAGAGCCCGCTTTTATTCAACTTAACTCAGAATTTAATTATAATGCAAGAAAAGAAGGAATCGAACCCCCGTAAATTGATTTCAAGTCAACTACATAATCACTCTGCCATTTTCTTATAAAGCACTAGTATATCCATTACACTGTTTTGTCAAAACAGAAAGGCAAGTTAAAGTCCTGCGTGTTTTAAAATATGGCACACCCTGCTCAACTAGGCTTTCAAGATGCAGCTTCCCCTGTAATAGAAGAACTTGTCTATTTCCACGATCATGCTTTAATAATTGTTCTCTTAATTAGTATCTTTGTATTTTATATTATTATGGCTATGGTAACAACCAAATTAACAAACAAATTTATTTTAGATTCTCAAGAAGTAGAAATTATTTGAACTCTTCTTCCCGCTTTAATTTTAATTTTTATTGCGCTTCCATCTCTTCGAATTTTGTACTTAGCAGATGAAATTAATCAGCCGCATCTAACCATTAAAACAATTGGCCATCAATGATACTGAAGCTATGAATATACAGATTATGGTAGTTTTAATTTTGACTCCTATATAATTCCTCAACAAGACCTCCTTCCGGGTCAACTTCGCCTTTTAGAAACTGATAATCGAATAGTAGTTCCTGTGGAGTCTCCTGTACGAATATTAGTTTCTGCTGATGATGTACTTCATTCCTGAACAATCCCAAGCCTTGGAATTAAAGTAGATGCAGTACCAGGACGTTTAAATCAAACAAGTTTTACTGTAAATCACTGTGGTGTTTTTTATGGTCAGTGCTCTGAAATCTGTGGGGCTAACCATAGCTTTATACCCATCGTCGTGGAAGCTGTTCCCCAAGAACATTTCAAAAATTGATCAACCTTAATACTTATAATTGTCTCACTAAGAAGCTATAAGGACAGGCTTTAGCCTTTTAAGCTAAAAATAGGTGACTACCGCCCACCCTTAGTGATATGCCTCAACTTAACCCTTCCCCTTGATTTATGATCCTAGTCTCTACTTGACTAGTTTTTTTACTTTTAGCCCCCTCTAAAATTCTTAACCATAATTTTCCATTTCAGCCTTTATTAAATAACACAACGAAATTTAATGTTTTCTCTTGAGTTTGATTATGACCATAGATTTATTTAGCCAATTTAAATCGCCTACTTTTTTAGGTATACCTCTTATAACTCTTGCTCTCATTATTCCTTGAGTGTTAATTCTAAAACCTTCAACTCGCTGAATTAATAGCCGCTTATTATCAGCTCAAAACTCATTCATAGCAGCTTTTATAATAGAAGTCTTTCCACCATTAAGTATTAAAGGACATGCTTGAGCTTTTTTATTTACTGGTTTATTCGCATTTTTATTTTCTTCAAATTTATTAGGCCTTCTTCCCTACACTTTTACACCCACTACACAACTTTCACTAAATATAGCTTTTGCAGTACCATTATGGCTCACCACTGTTATTTTAGGGTTTCGAAATCACCCAACACACGCTTTAAGCCATTTTCTTCCAGAAGGAACCCCACCACTTTTAATTCCTATTCTTATTATTATTGAAACTATTAGTCTTTTTATTCGACCCCTGGCGCTGGGGGTCCGACTAACAGCAAATTTAACAGCAGGGCATCTTCTAATTCAACTTGTCTCAATAACTACATTTTTTTTAACTTCTTGCCTCCCTCCTACAGCCTTAATAGCAATAATGTTACTTTTCTTACTAACAGTTTTAGAAATCGCTGTAGCAATAATTCAAGCTTATGTTTTTGTATTACTGTTAAGCCTCTACCTGCAAGAAAACACCTATGGCACATCAAGCACACGCATACCATATAGTGGACCCAAGTCCTTGACCTTTAACCGGGGCTACTGCTGCTCTTCTTTTAACTTCTGGATTAGCAGTTTGATTTCACACCTACTCTTACGTTCTTTTAATCTTAGGGTTAGTATTAATACTATTAACCATATATCAGTGATGACGAGATATCGTTCGAGAGGGCACTTTTTTAGGTTGTCATACAACTATTGTCCAAAAAGGCCTTCGTTATGGTATAATTCTTTTTATCACTTCTGAAGTGTTTTTCTTTTTAGGGTTCTTCTGAGCTTTCTATCACTCAAGCTTAGCCCCCACCCTTGAACTGGGGGGATACTGGCCTCCTGCGGGAATTACTCCTTTTAATCCATTTGAAGTGCCGCTATTAAATACAACAGTCCTATTAGCTTCAGGCATTACTGTTACATGAGCACATCATAGCATCATGGAAGGTCAACGTAAACAAATAATTCAGTCTCTTGCTTTAACTATTATGTTAGGGTTTTATTTCTCTATTCTACAAGCAATCGAGTATTTCGAAGCTCCCTTTACAATTGCTGATGGTATTTATGGGTCAACTTTTTTTGTTACAACAGGTTTCCACGGACTTCATGTAATTGTGGGCTCTATTTTTTTAACTGTCTGCCTATTCCGCCAAATTCAATTTCACTTTACATCCAAACATCATTTCGGCTTTGAAGCCGCTGCCTGATATTGACATTTCGTAGATGTTGTCTGACTTTTTTTATACATCTCTATTTATTGATGAGGCTCATAATCTTACTCCTACCCTTCTATATAAGATAGCCACATATTATAAACTTCAAGC
>JAUOBT010093566.1:0-20240 GCA_032362145.1 Hypanus berthalutzae
TCCTTGTTAATATATTCCAGGCCTCCGAAATGAAATTAACATCACATTCACAAAAAGATGTGCACAAAACAATAAAAACGCTAAAATTATTTGCTAAGTTTTAGATTTATTCTCAGTAAAACATTTCTAGCTCTAAGCTACTAGAATTCCTGTTTCTTTTCTACAAATCGGTTTTTGGTTAAGACTTCTGGATTACGTTTTTATTATTATCACTGGGGTGCAATGTGCCACTTCTAATCATCCAATGCCTCCCTTCTGGCACAAGCGCGATAGGTTGGCCATCCCTGGCACGGGTCGATAAAGGGAGGAGGTTCTGAATATAAGGAGCTAGGTAGAAAGCTGCGAAGCAGCACCTCCAGGGTAGTCACCTCTGGATTGCTGCCTGTGCCACCTGCCAGTGACGGTGCAAAGAGGATGATTTGGAAGATGAATGCGTGTCTGAAGAACTAGTGCGGGGTAGAGGCTCAGATTTCTAGATCACGGGGTTCTTTTCAGGGGAAGAGATGACATGTAAAAAGAGGACAGGTTACACCTGAACCTGTGGGGGACCAACCCTCGGTGCGGTCTGAACCTGGAAATTGATCAGAAACGAATCCTTTCCACTCTAGATATTTTAGTTTCCTCTTCATTTCGAAAATAGTCGGCGCTTAATTGTTTTCTACCAAAGTATATGACCATACACTCTCCGACACTGTAATCTACCTGCTGCACCTTTGTCTATTTGCCTAATCTGTCTAAGTCCTTCTGTAGCCTTTCTGCTACCTCAACACTACCTGTAGATCGGTAATGTTATTATTGGTCTACACTGACTGTGATTCCCCGATGACAAAGATAAATAGTCTGCTGTAGAGGTGGATACCCTTACCCAGGATTTGGAGCTTGTGGATTAGAACTGAGGAAATGATTGTGCTGAACGCTGAGCTGTTGCCAATAAACCGCCGCTTGAAGTAAGTATTGTTGTTGTCCAGATGGTCCAATGCCCAGTGGAGAGTAAAAGAGACCATGAGAGTGTGTGATGGGACGGTGTGGAGGGAGAATTATTTGGCGAGATTTCTTGTCGAATGGAAAAAATTGACTTTCAGAAAGCCTTTGACAGGGTGTCACCCATTTGTTCTGTTTACCAAGTTGAGAGCCTATGGCATTACAGTAATATTACCAACAGGGATAGAGATTTGTCTGCTTGGTGGGGGGAAGCGAGTGGAATAAAAAGGAAACTTTTCTGTTTGGCTGACAGCGACTGGTGACGTTTCGAAGGGTCGGTGTTTTTATGCTGAATATAAATTATTGAAATGATGGATAGATGGCATTGTGTCCACGTCGAAGATTGTTTGTGGGGCAGGCAGCGTTCAGGAAAAATGCAAGATGCAGAAGAATCTAGACATATCAGTAGAATGTTCATTGGCAAATCGAATACAATGTTGGAAAATGCATGGTCGTGCAAATTGGTTGAAGAAACGAATGTGTGGACTATTTCCTAAACGGGGAGAAAGTCAAGAACAAAGAGATGCAATGGGTCATCTGCTTCCACTGCTCAATCGCTTCTCTGAACCCACAAGAAATGACTCCGCAATTTTCCGGTATTCATTAATATCTGTAATTTACATTAATGTAACATATTCGTGCCGTACTGATGCTGAAAATAGACGTCCAGGCAGTGTGAGTCTCAGATAATAAATCAAATAGCGATTCCCTTGCAAACATCTGATCCGAGTGGACAGGACACGTGGCCCGCTGGTCTTCACTCGTCAGGACACTGAGTACAGGTAACATTTTAGAAAATCTCCTCTTTACGCTCTCTATTTTGTTGACGTATTGCAGGGTGCGTAACATGGTGTCTGGGAGATCCCCAATATCAGTAAGGTTGGTGATGATAGATGGGAGATCCCCAGTGTCAGAAGAGTTGCTGATGACGGCTAGGTGACAGTGGCCGCTGTTCACAGACCTGGCGGTCCTGCCCTATAAATTAGTGCTTAACTCCTGAACTCCCTTTGCAATACGTCATCACTCGGCCTACCCATGTAATTGTTATCTACATAGAGCATCAACTTTGCTGTTGACTCTGCAATATAAATACTGAGGACTCAATCCAAGTTATCTCAGATCCTGACCCTCAGGAAGTCGCATACCATCCGGGAATCTCGTTCTCACCAAAAGAATCTCTCGTCTAATCCGCTAACAACTCGTTTATTAACACTGCCCTCCTCTGCACCCCCTTCCCTCCTGAGCCGCACTGCCGGACTCAATAACAGAGACCACGTCGCTGAGTCTTCTCCCTCCCCTTGTCATTCTACAAATATCATCCCTTGCGATCGACCCCAGCCTGATTTCCCCAAACTATATGAATATTGATGAACCCCTCTTTCACTGGGCGTCTGTGTTAGCGGATCATTTGCCCCACACAATACCCACTGGACTCCGAGGAGACTGACCCACCTTTCACTGGCTTCATGTGTCTCAGTTATATACGACTGTGGTCCCACCAAACCGGTGAGATTGGGAGCTCTCGCCCACCGTAACTCTGGTTTGTGTGAATGTTGTGTGATTTATAGTAATGCAGACACTGCTTCTACAGAAAGACCATGACATGAAATGCCCTGTGATGTCAGCAGCAAACCTTTAACCCGGACGTGACGTTGAAAACACAACACAATAGTCAGAATGTTGCCTGTTCTGAGTGTCGTTTCCACCTTCAGTTGTCCTGTCCCGTTGTCGCGTGTCCAGGTCCTCTGTCTTATTCAATATACTGCGCGCATTCGGGTATAACACCTTCCGTCCTGTATTTACCCCTTTTTCATTTTGCCTCCATGTGGAATTCTTTCTAAGCAATTGTTATCGAAGGGACTGGGGTAATCGCGTTCTGTCCTGACAGTCACCCAGTTACCCGTTTCCTGAAAGATAGGGGTGTCCACCTCCCTGCCCATCTTATCGATATCTTCCCCATTCTCCCGTGTGAGCCGCAGCTGATCTATCTGTAACTCCAGTTCCAGGATATGGTTTCCATGGTGATGCAGTCCGAAGCATCTGACGCAGATGCAGTTACCATGGGAACTGTAGGTCCCCAGTATATGACGGACACACCGCTGAACCCGCGACCATTCTCATGCAGGGCACTAAGACACAATGAAAGACAATGACCTCGGGCTTTGAAACCGAAACCTCAAATTCCAAAGCCGGAACAAATCTCAAGACATCTAAATCAGTGATAAAGCATCTGATTCGATTCTGTGCTAGTTTGGCACAACGTCCCGGGCCCGATCCTGCACACATCGGTGTTCTACCTACGCTGTCGGCAGCAGGAACACGGACAGTCAGGGTTCTTCAAGTCGCTTACGAGCTTGACTATATCATCAGAAGGTCTCGCCCATTGATTTCAATAGTCAGCAGCCTCGGTAGTAGGCCCACCGTGGATGCAATGTCTCGCTTCCCCTAAAAGGGGCACTGAGATGTGGGCAATACATTTCAATTACTCTAAGTCTCAGAAGGCGAATCATTAAAGGGATTTCTGAGTGAAGGGGAGATAACAGTCTCGGATTAAATGGGTCGTGGGGACAGCAGATACAGCATTGCCCGAGAACGATCGGGACGGCAGGGTAGCTTAGCAATCAGTGTCACGCTGCTTCATGGCTAGCGCCCCAGGTTCAATTCCCGCCGAGGTCTCTAAGTTTCCCCAGTGACAACCTGGATTTCTACCTGACGTTCAGGTTTCTTCCTTAATGGTGAAGACCTATGGGGTTAATAGGTTAATTGGTCACAGGGCTGCAATTTGACAGCGCGGGCCATTTGGATCTTTTGCCCCGTTGTATTTCTCAATGCACATGATTTATATAATTAGTAATATTCATTTAAAGACGTTTTAGAAACATCGTAATTATGCCCTCACTGAATTCAGCTTTCTCCACTTCTCACAACTCCCCCACATTCTAGAAACTCTGCGACCTCACCCACCCTTGACCAGTGCCTTTGAAATCAGAAATGCTCGGATACAGGAAATCTGAAAATAAGCAGCGGGTTTGGGTTTAGGTATTTGATCCTCCCCAATATTCCGCGTGGGAATATGATCTGGAGGTGGCAGTGTTTTATTTTATACGAGCTCGACATCAACCCGGCACGGAGGGAGAGCAGCCTCGGGAGCGGTCTGGGACTGGATCGAACTCGGGAACCTCCGTTCTCGAGCCCGGCGCTGATCTCACTGCGTCACCCGCCGAACTGGTTCGACCTGGTTTGGCCACATCTGTGGAGAGATTGCTGCTGATCATCAGCGCCACGGACTGCCAACGTTTCCGGCGCTCCAAGACACCACCCTCGCTTACACACGCACCGCATTCCCCGATGACATGTCGGCAGTTTAAATGAAGAAAGAATTGGACAATGAGACCCACAGAAGTTTATTAGCATTTAGAGAAGATTTTATTTCTTTACTTCAGCAACAGCAAAGCGATGGCCCAGATCCATCCAACAAGACTGTGTGGTTTGGATCTCCGGCTGAAAGCGGGACACCAGTAGGGACTCCTCAAACCTCGAAGTCGCTGCTCAACAAGGCCTTGACTGAAGACAGCTTGTCATTCCAGCCGAAATCGCAATAGTTGCGCCATTCGTCACCCCGGAAGGTGATGAGTCTCGGCCCTCTCTGGTTGGTGAACATGTACAGAATCCACACGCCTTGCTTCACCTTATGGGAGGAGACGAAGTTGTCGAAGCCGGATCTCGACAGATCATCCGTCGTTTCCAGAATGCTGCGGCTCGTGCCCCCATAGCCCACGTCTTCGTACAGAACGATCTCCGGGTTGTTCAAATCTTCCTTCACCAGGCGCAAAGAGCTAATCTTCTTATCCAGATCGCCCAGTTTTCCGTGGTCTCCTGGACCAAAAACCTTGAAAGGCCCTTTGAAGTTTGTGCCGGCGTACGCCACCCAGTGCTTGCCAATCACTCTGATCGAGCGGGCAGTATTCGTGAAGTTCTCAACAGCAAGATCTGTCACATCGTCCACAAATTCTTTCCCCTCCCCTGTAAAGTTGGGCTTATCGTACAGGATGATTTTGCTCATCTCGATAGAGCGCTGAGTCCCGTCCACGAGCTTAGAGAGGAACAGCTGCAGCGAGAGCTGTTTCTCGGGTTTAAATCTCCCCAGTGTTCGGCCAAACAACCAATGGCAGCCGGCAGCCAATCACGCATTGGAGGAGCGGCCCTCTTTGGGATGGGCCACATCTGAGAATCAAGGTTGTAGTTTCGAAGGGTTGGTGAAGCATGGGTGATTTCCGATTCGAGGAGCAGCGGTGTCAGGGAGGTGCGAGATAAGGAATATGGGAGGTCAGCTGGAGGAGGAGCTGATCATTAAGATTATGCGGACTGCTCCGGACATCAGCCACCAGAGTTTTAAAGAGATGCCTGGGTTCCACCTAAGATACAGGCAGGCCATTGAGAAAACCATGCTGACTATACCTAACGATACTATGCCTCTCCAAAAGATCATAAATATTGCCCCTCAGGATCTTCTCCATCAACTCGCTATCCACAAAAGAAAGACACACTGCTCTATAAATTCCTGGGCTCTCCCTACTCGCTTTCTTGAAAAAGTGAACAACATCTGCCACCCTCCATTCCTCCTGAACCTCTCCCGTCATTAATTATGATGATGATCAGAAATGATCTGGCATGAGGACCGTCTACTTACGTGGAAAGGAAATGAGGTTTTCAGCTGTGAGATTCTTTTCACAGAACAAAACCTTTCTTGTCTGACAGGAGCAAAGATATCAGGTTGCATTCACCTTTTGTTAACAAGAAACATGCATGATCTGGTTTAGAAAAATATGGAGATGATTAACAGGGCCGGACAGGTAGAAACAAATGAGGTACTTATGGAGTATAAGAAATACAAGATAGCACTTAAGAAATGGCTCATGAAGGCTAAAATAAAGCATGAGGTTGCTCGATCACACAAGGTGAAGGAGATTCCTTAAAGATTCTATGGATATGGTAAGAGGAAAAAAATTGTGAGTAACAAAGTTCGTCCTCTGAAGATCAGAATGCTAATGCAATTGGGGAATCAAAATAAAGTGGGGAAAAACCTAAACATTTGTTTTCTTCTGTATTTACTGAAGAGATAGGGCAGTTTTCTTAGATCCCTTTGTTTTTTTTATGTGAAAGAGCGTGCGGGATTAAAGGAGGAAGGGTGGAATTGCTAATCAGGGATATTGTAATAGCAGAGCTCCAGCAGGACAGACGAAATAACTCCTCTAGTGTGATGAAACGGGTGCAACTGAGAAATAAGTAAGGTGTAACCATACTAATGGGCTAACATACTAACCCCCCAAAAGTGCAATAGATTTAGAGGGAAAAATCGGCAAGAGCTCACAGATTTTACATGCATAACGTTATTATAGTAGGGGTTTCAACTTCCATATATTCACTGGGAGTCTCGTACCGAAATATGGACGAGATGAGATAGAGGTTACCAAAAGTGTTCAGAAAGGTTTACTTCATCACAATGTCAGAGTCCCGATGAGAGTGCAGATCTGCTGTTAGTAAATGAGAGAGGAAAAGTGACTGGAGTTTGTGTAGGGGAACACTTTCTATCCAGTAGCCACGGTGTCATTCCTTTGAAAGTACTCAGGCAAAAAGATCGATGGGAAACCAGCCGATGCAGGAAATCCATTGTGTAGGCGAAACGAGGCAATTACTGCAACTCCAGAAATCAAAGATGAAATGGAAACTTGAGAACAGCGGTCCCTCGAACTTTCGATATTTGTTCCCACTTTACAGTGACCATTTCCTCCTCCCATACCATCTGTGTCACAGCCCATCACATACCCCTGGGGTTCCACCCACTTCCCCTTGTTCCATGCATTTCAACCTTCTCCTATCAGATACCCCCTTCTGCAGCACTTTATCACTTTCATCTACCATCTTCCAACTCTTTAATGCTGCTTTCCCCATCTCCTGGTTTTACCTATCACCCACCACTTTGTACGTCTTCTCACTCTCTTGCCCTAACTGTTCATCAGTTTTTTTTCCACTCACGATGACCGATCTTGGCCCGAAACCTCAGCCGCTTAATACTTTGCACAGATCCTGTCTGGGTTTACTACGCTGTGCCATCATTTTATGCAAAAAATAAGTCTGGTCCGTCGGTTGAGATTCTCAGTTGGAGAAAGGTCAATTTTAATGTTATAGAAACAAGGGAAACCTACAGGACAATGTACAGCCAAGAACGTCCCTACATGAGAAATACCGCGGCCTTTCACATTGCCCGCGAATTTTCTTAGCTCCATGTAGCTATCCATGTAGCTATAAGAAGACCTGCTTTCAGGAAAAGAATGGAGTTTCCTGGGCTGTATAGAGGTCGGTGGGAATAACCGTTCGGCACGGGCTAGAATAGCCGAGATAGCCTGTTTTCCTGCTGTAATAATCATATGGTTCAATGGCTTCCGCCTCCACCACTGACTCCGGCAGCCCATTCCACGCACTCACCACTCTCTGGTTAAAGTGAGGCGACGAGCATTGAGCACAGGACTCCAAGTGGGATCTGTTCAGGGTCCTATGTAGCTGCAACACTACTTATCGGCTCTTAAACTCAATCCCACGATTGATGAAGCCCAATGCACCGCAGAGCTTCTTAACCACAGAGTCAACCTGCGCAGCAGCTGTGTCTGTCCGATGGACTTGGACTCCACGATCCTTCCGGTCATCCACACTGCCGAGAGTTTTGCCATTAAAGCAACATTCTACCATCATATTGGTTCTACAAAAATGAACCTCTTGTACCTACTTGGGTTGAACTCCAATTGCCACAGCTCAGAACAGTTTTGCATATTATCGTTTGGTCGATTGTACCCACTGAAAGGCCTCAGCATTGTCCACAAATTACCCCACCTTTGTGTCATCAGTAAATCTAATAACACATCGCTCCACTTCCTCATCCACTTCTTTAATAAAAATCACAAAGAATAGTGTTCCCAGAACAGATTCTTGAGACAGAGCACACGTCAATGTCCTCCATTCAGAATATGACACGTTTACAATCACTCTTAGCTTTCTGTGGGCAAGCAAGTTCAGGATCCACAAAGCAATGTTCCCTTGATTCACATTCCTCCTTACTTTCTCAATAAGGCATGCAAGCGGTTAGCTTATCAAATGCCTTGCTGGAATCCCTAGGCTCTACATCTACGGATCTATCTTCATCAACATTTTTAGCCACATCCTCAGAAAATTCAACCTGGCACGTAAACAACAACATGCCTTTTATAAAGCCATGCTGACTATTCTTAATCATATTATGCCTCTCCAAATGTTCATTGATGCTGCCTCTCAGGATCTTCTCCATCAGCTTACCAAACACTGCCGTAATACACACTGGACTATTATTTCCTGGGCTCTCTCTACAACCTTTCTTGAATAATGGAAAATCATCTGCAACCCAGCATTCCTCCCGAACCTCTCCCGTCCTCATTAATTATGATGATGATCAGAAATAATCTGGCAAATATGGAAGAAGACCGGTTAGTTACGTGGCGGAGATTTATTTGGTAGCAATGAGGCCTCAGAAGTGAGATTCATTTCAGAGGACAAAACGTTTCTTGACTGACAGAATCAAAGGTAACAAGTTGCATGGACCTTACGCTTTCAGGTGACATGCATGCTCTGGTTGGAAAGTATAAGGAGATGATTAACAGGGCCAGACAGGTTGGTGTAAGTGAGGTACTTGTGTATTCGGAATGCAAGAGAACAGTTAAGAAAGGAATGATGAAGGCTGAAAGAAACCATGAGGCTTCTCGATCAGACAAGATGAAGTAGAATGTTGAAGGATTCTACGGATACGCTAAGAGCAAAAGGAGTGCGAGTGACGTAGTTGGTCGTCTGGTATATCAGAATGCTAATGGGTTTAGGGAGTAAAAATAAATGGTGGAAGGACAAAAAGTTTTTATTTATTCTCTTCTTACTCAGGAGATAGACATAGTGTCTGTCGAGGTGAGGCAATAGCAAATTAACCAGAGATTTTAACGTCATTAGCTTCTTGGTTTTCAAAGGAGGAGATATTTGGTATCTTAGAAATCTGCATTAATAAATCCGCACTGCCTAGCAAGGTATTTTCCTCGGGGCCTGCAGGATGCAAGTACAGGAATTGCCAGGGCCCTGGAAGGAAAGCTACTAGAGGTTCGTAGAATACCTAATGTTGCCGCACTGTTTAAAAATACCTCTAAACATAAACCAGGAAATTGTACACCGGTGAATCTGACATCAGTTGTGCGATAGATATTGGAAGGTTTACTAAGTGACCCGACGTAAATTATTTGCAAAACATGGAATGATTAAAGGCTGGTCACTGATTATGGATTGTCAATCGCACATCGTTTTTCAAAGAAGGAGCCAGAAAAGCGGATGAAGGCGAGTTTGTGGATATTCTCTACTTGGACCTCAGCAATACTTTTCCTAAAGACCCCTGGGTGGCTGCTGAAGAAGATTCAACCACTCAGTATTCACGATGAGATAGTGAAACAGATTAGACATCTGTTTTGTGAGAAACCAGATTGCCTTTGTAGACGCTTGCACTCTAACTGGAAGAATGTGTCTACTGGAGTGACACAGGAATCAGTGCGGAGCTCTTAACTATTTATCAACGGAATGACGTTATGAAGTTCGTTATACCCCAGGGCTGCGTTTCTCAGACCACTGCTGTCCCCTCTGCTGTCCCACGACTGTGCTAAAACACACAGCTTGAAACATATCATCAGATGATAGGCCGTTAAGAAGAGGCAGGGGACAGAGTGGAAAATAGAAGTATAGGTGAGCAAGAGGGTTTTTTTTAACTGGAAGGAAAAATTAATATTTAAATTAATATGTAGCACCTTGATCGCTTGCAGAGATTACTGCCAGGAGGGAGAGTAGCGCGGATGGTTGAATGGATGAGGGAATTACAGAGGGAGTGATTAGGTGGTAGGTTCCCTCTGGAGATGGTGCAAGACGCCGACAATGGCTTGCTGGATGCAGAGTAACATGGCGTGGTAGCTCTTTGGTTACAATATAGAAGAGGACCATTTGTATACAATCTCTTGCACCATAGGTTCCAATTTCCCTAATGGGACCCATTATCACTTCTCTACTTATTGGTGTGTACACCTGGAGTGCTTGGTGTTCCTACCTATTCCCCCTCCAGCAGTGTCTCCACTCTCACATTCCCCTTCTCCTCCAAATTCACCGCTTTGTCCACCAATCACTTATTGGCCCCCTTCACAGCGCTATCACTACTCTCAGTCCCAATGCTGGATCTTGACCCATAAAATTAACAACTCCTTTCTGTTCAGCGGATGCTGCTCAACCCGCAGATGTTCCTCCAAAAGTTACCCCTGTGCAACTGGGTGTTGAACTTCACATCGAACAGGCCTCAGACAGTGAGGATGCACAGCCACACCTCCAATCCCATCATCCTAAGCGAAGGAGCCCCTAGGGATGTGAGCTGAGCCCACTGCTGTACATTGTGATTACACACGACTGCGTGGCCAAACACCCGAGTACAATTGGACCTCTTCTACATTGTAAGCAAAGAGGCACCACGCCATGTGACTCTGCATCCAACAAGTCATTCTTGACATCTTGCACCATCTCCAGAGGTAACTTATCACCGAATCACTCCCTCTGTAATTCCCTCATCCATTCAACCCTCCGCGCTAATCTCCCTCCTGGCACTAATCTGTACAAGCGATCAAGGTGCTACAGCTCCTCCCTCACCTTCATTCAGGGCCGAAAGCATTTATCCCATATGGGGCAAATCTTCATCTGCAAACCTGCAGTGTCTAACTACTGCGCAGCGTTCTCTGCATTGGATCAACACCTTCTGTACAAACTGTTTATCCTCCACCTTGAAGACATAAATATTGATTTCTCCTTCCTGTTAAAAAAACCATTTTGCACACCTCTGCTTCTATTTCCCACTCAATTCTCTACGTCTTTTTAACTGCGTATCACCTACCCCTTTTGTCTCTCTTCCTTCTCTTTCTCCTCTGATATATTCGCCAATCAAATCAGATTGCTTCCTCTCCAGCCTTCACATTTCCCAGGCACACTTCTGCCTTCAACTATCACCTTATTACCATTTAATCTCTGTTCTCTTCTCCACACCTTATTATTCTGGGATCTTCACCTTTTCTTTCATGCAGTAAAGATATTAATTAGGCACAACATGTCTACAGTTTGTACCCCTAGGAGGAATTATAATATGATAGAATTCACCCTGCAATTTGAGAAGGAGAAGCTAAAGACTAATTTTTCACAAAAGAGTGGCAGAACCAAATTTCAGAGTCAAGAGAATGTAGAAGATTGAGAGCTGACCTGATAAAGGATCAGCAAGTTTTGAGGGTATGGATAGGGTAAATGCAAGCAGGTTTATGCCACAGTGACTGGGTGGGACTACAACCAGAGGTAACGAGTTAAGGGTTAAAGGGTATTCTTAAGGGGAAATCTCTTCACACAGAGAGTCGTGAGATTGTGGAACGTGCTGCCGGCACAATTGGTGCGTGCAGGCGAAGTTTCAACGTTTAAGAGAAGTCTGGATATGTACATGGATGGGAGGGGTATCGGGGGCGATAGTCCTGGTTTGGTTCGTGCGGAGCAGGCACATAGTTGATGAACAGAAGGGCCTGTTTTTGTCCTGTGCCATTTCTGAGAATCTCTGTACTTGAGCCAGAAGCTGCCCAAAATTGATTGGAAGGGAACACTATCAGTGATGACAGAGGAGCAGCAATGGGTGGGGTTTCCAGGAGCAATCTCAATGCTTGGAAGCTGCATGATAGATAGGCTGCAAAGGAAAACACGTATCTTAAAGGCAGAGTGAAGCAACCCTTGCAGACAAGATTAGTCAAGCGTGAAATAAAGTCGAAGAAAGGACAAAATAAACGCGTAAACATTAATGGGAAACTAGAGGATCAGGAAGCTTTAAAAACAAAGAAAAGTCAACTAAGGACATTGCAAAGAATGAAAAGAAAGAATACAAATTTTAGCTTGCTAATAAAAAGACCTTACGACCAAATGATATAGGAGCAAAATGAGGGCATTCGTCCCAACGAGTCTACTCCGCCATTTCATTATGGCTAATCCAATATTCACAAATAATGAAACAAAGATAGAATGAAACAAAGAAGAGATCCCTGACGCAGAACACACGCCAAACGTCTCCATTCAGAATATACAATCACTCTTAGCTTTTTGTGGGCAAGCAAGTTCTGGATCCACAAAGCCATGTCCCCTTGGTTCACATGTCTCCTTACTTTCTCAATAAGCCCTGCATGGGTTTAGCTTATCAAATGCCTTGCTGAAATACGTAGGCTCTACATCTATGGATCTATCTTCATCAATATGTTTAGACACAATCTCAAAAATTCCATCTGGCTCGCAAGGCACAACATCCTTAAACAAAGCCATTCCCACAACTCCCATTTCACTGCCGTCACCCAAAGGCACGGGCTAATGAACAACCTATCAACCTTGTCTTCAAATACACGCAATGACTTAGCACACACGCATCTTTTGCTACAATTGTGCAAAAGAACTTAAAATACTTACAAAACGTTGTCACCCTCGACCTCATTGGCATGTTAATCACAGCGCCAATAAAATGCATTCACCAGCAACCACCCCAACAGTTTTCATTTTATATTCTTTTACAACATTGTATCACAGCAGATTTAATTTGGCAAGTATTTGAACAAAGTTCAACATATAATTTACTATCTTTCCTTTCGATTGGTCCTGACGAACGGTCTCGGCCAGAAACCTCGACAATGCTTCTCCTTATAGATGTTGCCTGGCCTGCTGATTAGTAGAATTTAGTTTTCACTTTGGCGCGAAAGAGTCTTTTCTGTCGAGCTGTGTCAAAACAAGACAGCTGAAAGGCTAAATTCTGCTCCCATGTCCTATCGAATGTATTAAGCATGAATGTAAATGATGCGTATTTTCTTCTTTTGTATATTGTCATGATTAAACATGGAGCACGCCTGTCCTAAACTTGACTGGAGAACGCTTGCATCTCTCAGGGTGAGTGTGGAACAGCACGGAGCTGGGGCAACTAATGGGGGCGGTGAAAGAGGAAGGGTTGTTATACAGTGTGGTCAGCGTTACTGGGCTTCAACCTGGGCACCTTCAGCGATGAGTAGGTGTTTTGAGATTTAATTTCTCGCATTAATAGATCTAAACGGTGGCGTAGTGTCTAGAGTAATGCTGTGCGATGATCGTAAGATCTGGGGTTAATTCCGTCGTCCGTAAGGGGTTTGGATGTTCTCCCGTCACTGTGTTGTGGCCATCATTTAACCTGATATGAAGGGAGGCGTAATTGCTGCAAATTGTCCTGAGGGTGCGAACCATCTCCTTTGTCTTGTTGAAATTAAGCAGGATGCAATTTGTCTGCCTCCAGGACTCAGGTTCTTCCACTCCTCTCTGTGAGCCGTCTCGTCATTGTTGGTGATGAGCCCCATCTCAGCCATGCCATTGGTGAACTTGACAATGTGATTGCTCGGGTGTTTGCCCAGACAGTCCTGTGAGATCAGAGTGTACAGTAGTGGGCTCAGTTACAACCCTGCAGGGCACCTGTGCTGAGGATGATTGGGAGGAAGGTGTGGTTGTGTGTCTTGACTATCTGAGGACTGCTCGTTGTGAGGTTCAATACCCAGTTGCACAGTGGTGTGTTTCCAATAAGGAGTAGGAGGATTAGAGTGACTGTAGATGCTGCATGACATGCTGAGATCCTCCAGCATTTTGTGTGTGTTGTTGTGTTCTTTGCAATTTTAGATCAATTGAACTCTTCACTCCCACATAGCCCTCCATCCTTTAATCATCCATGTGTCTGTCTAAGAGTCTCTGAAATGTCTGTAATGTACCTGCCTCTGCCACTACTCCTGGTAGGGTTTTCCACACACTGACTACTCACTGTACAAAAAATTTTAAAAAACTACCTTTGACTTTCAACCTGTCAAGGGTGGTGCCACTGAGCCCGGTTCTCAGTCTCAGTGGGGAAGTGCGAAGTCAGGCAGGGCAGGGGTGAATGCTGGAGGAACGTCAGTTGGTTGAGCAGATTCCACTGACAGAATGGAGTTGTTAATTTTATGGTTCAAGATCCAGCACTGGTACTGATTGGGGTGATGGAAGGTCGTGAGAGGGGACAGAGCTTTGAAGTGGGCCAGTAAGTGATTGGTGGATTGAGCGGTGAAGTTGGAGAAGAAGGGGAGTGAGAGAGTGGAGACTCTGCCGGAGGGTGTCTAGAGAGGAACTCAAAGCCCTCTAACTCTGCACACCAATAAGTAGGGACATGATGATGGGAAGCATTAGTTCAAATGAAATCCTGTGGGGCAAGGGATTGAGCACAATTGGACCTCTTCTACATTGTAACTAAAATGCTACAATGCCGTGTGAATCTGCATCCAACAAGTCATTCTTGACACCTTGCACTATCTCCAGAGGGAACCTATCACCGAATACATCATCATCTCTCCCTCTTTTGTTTCCGCAGAAATTAATCCCTCTGTAATTCTCTAATCCATTCAACCCTCCGCACTTCTCTCCCTCCTGGCATTAAAGTCTGCTTGCGATCAAGGTGCTACACTTCCTACATCACCTTAATTCAGGACACTAAACTTTTCTCCCAAGTGGGGAAAATCTTCAGCTGCAAACCTACAGTGATTAACTACCGTGCAGCCTTCTCCACATTTGATAGACATCATCTGTTCCAACTGTTTATCCTTCATCCTCAAGGCATAAATATTGATTTCTGCTTCCAGTGGAAAAAAGAACTTTCTTGCTCAGCTCTGCTTCTATTTCCCAATCTGTCATCCGCCTCTTCTGAACTTCCTATCACCTACCCTTGTTTATCTCTTCCTTCTCTTTCTCTTCATTCTCCTACCCTATCTGATTTCTTCCTCTTCAGCCCTTCACATTTCCCACACCTCTGCCTTCACCTATCACCTTATGACCTTTTAATCTCTGTTCCCTTCCCCCACCTTGTTATTCTGGGATCTTCACCCGTCCTTTCCTGCCATAAAGATATTTCTTGGCCCAACATGTCGACTGTTTGTCCCCTTCGGTGGAGTTATAAAATGATAGAATTCACACTGCTATTTGAGAAGGAGAAGCTCAAGTCAAATGTTCCACAATACAGTGGCAAAACCAAATTGCTGAGGCATGACAATTGAGATGATTGAGAGCTGAGTTGATGGAGGAACACCAAGTTTGGAGGGTATGGACATGGTAAATGCAAGCAGGTTTATTCCACTGAGGCTGTGTGGGAATACAAGCAGAGGTAACGAGTTAAGTGTTAAAGGATAAGCTTCAGGGAATCATAAGGGAAAACATCTTCATCAGAAGGTTGTGAGAGTGTGGAATGTGCGACCGGCACTAGTGGTGAGTGCAGGCTTGATTTGAACTTTTCAGAGACGTTTGGATATGTAAATGGATGGAAGGGGTATCGGGAGCTATGGACCTGGTTTGGCTCGTCCGGAGTAGATACAGTCTAGATGAGCTGAATGGCCTGTTCCTGTCCAATACAATTCTGTGACTCTCTGTATATGAGCCAGAAGCTGCCCAAAATTGTTAGGAAGGGAACACTATCAGGGATGACGGAGGAGCTGCAATGGATGGGGTTTCTAGGAATTATTTGGAAGCTTGGAAGCTGCATGATAGATAAGCTGCGAAGACAAACACGTATTATAAAGGCGGAATAAAGCAACCGTGGAAGACATGATAAGTCAAGCGTGAAATAAAGTCGAAAAAAGGGCAATAGAAAAATGTTAAAATTAATAGCTGATCGTCATGGCTGATCCAATTTTCCTCTCAGCTCCAATTTATTGCCTGCTCACTGTAGCCGGGTTACAGCAGGGTTTGAAAAATTCTTTATTCGTCATGGTATGTTGGACTACAGGGAGAATGTAGGAGATTGGTGCTCAGCGGAAAATTGGATCAGCCATGATCAAATGGCGGAGTAGACTCGTTGGGCCGATTGTAATCATTTTGCTCCTCTATTATATGTTCGTATGGTATTTTTATTAGCCAGCTAAAATTTCTTTTCAATCTTTGCAACGTCTTTAGTTGCTTTTTCTTTGTTTTTAAAGCTTCCTGATCCTCTAGTTTCCCATTAATTTTTACGCTGTTATTTTGTTCTTTCTGCGACTTTATTTCACTCTTGTCTAATCTTGTATGCCATGGCTGCTTCATTCTGCATTTAAAATACGTCTTTTCCTTTGCAGATTATCTATCATGCAGCTTCCCAGCTTCCAAATTGTTCCTGGAAACCCAACCCATTGCTATTCCTCCGTCATCACTGATATTGTTCCCTTCCGATCAATTTTGGACTGCTTCTGGCTCAAATACAGAGATTCTCAGAAAATTACAGGACAAAAACAGGCCCATCAGCTCATCTAGTCTGTGCCGACTCGGCACGAACCAAACCAGGAATATAGCCCCGATACCTCTCCCGTCCATGTACATATCCAGACTTCCACGTGTGCCGGTAGCTCATTCCACAATCCCACAGCTCTCTGTGTGAAGAGATTTCCCCTTAAGCATATCCTTTAACCCTTAACTCGTTACCTCTGTTTGTAGTCCACCCAGTCACAGTGGAATAAACCTGCTTGCATTTACCCTATCCATACCATCAAAACTTGGTGTTCCTCTATCAAGTCAGCACTCAATCCTCGACAAACTCATGCCTATGTAATTTGGTTATGCCACTGTATTGTGAAAAATTAGTCTTTAGCTTCTCCTTCTCAAATTGCCGGGTGAATTCTAACATATTATAACTCATCCTAAGAGTGCAAACAGCAGACATGTTGTGCCGATACATTTATTTACTGCATGAAAGGAAGGGTGAAGATCCCGGAATAACAGAGTGGGGAGATGAGAACAGAGATTAAAAGGTAATAAGGTGATAAGTGAAGGCAGAAATATGGGAAATGTGATGGGCTGGAGAGGAAGCAATCAGCTAGGGTAGGCGAATGGATCGTAGGAGAATGAGAAGGAGGAGAGACAAAAGGGGTAGGTGATACGCAGTTAAAGAAGACGTAGAGGATAGAGTGGGATATAGATGCAGAGGCGAGCAAAAGCGTTTTTTTTAAACAGGAATGAGGAATCAATATTTATGTCTTCAAGTTGTAGGATAAACAGTTTGAACAGAAGTTGTTGATCCAATGCGGAGACGGCTGCACTGGAGTTAAACACTGCAGGTTTGCAGCTGAACATTTGCACCACCCGGGAGAAAGGTTTGGGACCCTGAATAAAGTTGAGGAACGAGGTGTAGCACCTTGATCGCTTGCAGAGATTAATTCCAGGAGGGAGAGTAGCGCGGAGGGTTGAATTGATGAGGGAATTACAGAGGGAGTGATTCGGTGGTAGGTTCCCTCTGGAGATGGTGCAAGTTGTCAAGAATGACTTGTTGGTTGCAGAGTCACATGGCGTAGTAACTCTTTGGTTACAATGTAGAAGAGGACCAATTGTACTCGGGTGTTTGGCCACTCTGTTGTGTGTGAACACAGTGTACAGCAGTGGGTTCAACTCATGGCCCTGGGGGCACCTGTGCTTAGGATGATGGTGAGGTAGGTGTGACTTTGCTTCCTCACTGTTCGGTGTGAAGTTCAACACCCAGTTGCACAGTGGTGTGTTTCCAATAAGGAGTAGGAGGGTTAGAGTGAGTGTAGATGCTGCCTGACCTGCTGAGATCCTACAGCATTTTTCGTGTGTTGTTGCGTTCTTTGCAATTCGGGATCAATTGAACTCTTCACTCCCACATAGCCCCCCATACCTGCATCATCCACGTGTCTGTCTAAGAGTATTTGAAATGTCCGTAATGTATCTGCCTCAACCACCACCGCTGGTAGTGTGTTCCACACACTCACCACTCACTGCACAAAAATAAAAAATCTAACTAGCTTTGATATTCCACCTGTCAAAGGTGCTGGCACTGAGCCGGGTTCTCAGGCTCAGTGAGGAAGATAGAGTCGGGCAGGACAGGGGTTACTGATGGAGGAACATCAGTGGGTTGAGCAGCATTTGCTGACCAGAAAGGAGTTGTTAATTTTATGAGTCAAGATCCCGCATTGGAACTGCGAGTAGTGATAGAAGGTAACGCAGGGGACAGCGCTGTGAAGGGGGCCAATAAGTGATTGGTGGGTAAAGCTGTGAAGTTAGAGGAGAAGGGGAATATGAGAGTGGAGACACTGCTGGAGCCGGAATAGGCAGGACCATCCAAGCATTCCAGCTGTACACACCAATAAGTAGGGAAGTGATAATGGGTCCCATTAGGGCAAATTGGAAACTATGGTGCAAGAGATTGAGTACAATTGGTACTCTTCTACATTGTAACCAAAGAGCTACTACGCCATGTGACTCTGCATCCAACAAGTCGTTCTTGGCAACTTGCACCATCTCCCGAGGGAACCTATCACCGAATCACTCCCTCTGTAATTCCCTCATCCATTCAACACTCCGCACTAATCTCGCTCCTGGCAGTAATGTCTGGAAGCGATCAATGTGCCCGGCTCAGTGCCACCACCTTTGGCAGGTGGAATATGAAAGGTAGTTAGATTTTTTATTTTTGTGCAGTGAGTGGTGAGTGTGTGGAACTCACTACCAGCGGTGGTAGTTGAGGCAGATACATTACGGACCTTTCAGAGACTCTTAGACAGACACATGGATGATGGAGGTATGGAGGGCTATGTGGGAGTGAAGAGCTGAATTGATCCCGGATTGCAAAGAACACAACAACACAAGAAAAATGCTGTAGGATCTCAGCAGGTCAGGCAGCATCTACACTCACTCTAATGCTCCTACTCCTTATTGTAAACACAGAACTCTGCAACTGGGTGTTGAACTTCACATCAAACAGGCCTCAGATATTGAGGATGGAGAGACAAACCTCCCTCCCCATCATCCCCAGCAGAGGGGCCCTCAGGGCTGTGAACTAAGCCCACTGCTGTACCCTGTGTACACACACGTCTGCGTGGCCAAACACCCGAGTACAATTGGACCTCTTCTACATTGTAACCAAAGAGCAACCACGCCATGTGACTCTGCAACCAAAACGTCATTCTTGACAACTTGCACCATCTCCAGAGGGAACCTACCACCGAATCACTCCCTCTGTAATTCCCTCATACATTCAACCCTCCGCACTTCTCTCCCTCCTGGCAGTAATCTCTGCAAGCGATCAAGGTGCTACACCTCCTCCCTCACCTTCATTCAGGGCCCCAAACATTTCTCCCAGATGGGGCAAATCTTCACAGAGCAAACCTGCAGTGTTTAACTACAATGCAGCGTTCACTGCTTTGGATCAACACCTTCTGTTCAAACCCTTTATCCTCCACTTTGAAGACATAAATATTGATTTCTCATTCCTGTTAAAAAAACCTTTTGTTGGCCTCTGCTTCTATATCCCACTCTATCCTCTATGTCTTCCTTAACTGCGTATCACCTACCCCTTTTGTCTCTCTTCCTTCACTTTCTCCTATGATCCATTCGCCTCCCCTATCAGATTCTTTACTCTTCAGCCCTTCACATTTCCCACACTTCTGCCTCCACCTATCACCTTATTACCATTTAATCTCTGTTCTCTTCTCCCCACCCTCTTATTCCGGGATCTTCACCCTTCCTTTCATGCAGTAAAGAAATTATTCGGCACATCATGTCTACTGTTTGTACCCTTAGGAGGAGTTATAATATGTTAGAATTCACCCTGCAATTTGAGAAGGAGAAGCTAAAGACTAATTTTTCACAATACAGTGGTAGAATCAAATTACAGAGGCATGAGAATGTAGAAGATTGAGAGCTGACTTGATAGAGGAACAGCAAATTTTGAGGGTATGTATAGGGTAAATGCAAGCATGTTTCACAGTGACTAGGTGGGACTAAACAGAGGTAACGAGTTATGGGTTAAAGGATATGCTTAAAGGACACATAAGGCAAAACCTCTTCACTCAGAGATTTGTGAGATTGTGCAATATGTTACCGGCACAAGTGGTGCGTGCAGGCTAAATTTCAACGTTTAATTGAAGTCTGAATAATTGCATCGATGGGAGGGTAATCGGGGTTTGTAGTCCTGGTTTGGTTCGTCCGGAGCCCGCAGAGACTAAATGAGCTGATGTGCCTGTTTTAGTCCTGTACTTTTCTGGGAATCTCTGTATTTGAGCCAGAAGCTGTCCAAAATTGATTGGAAGGGAACACTATCAGTGATGACAGAGGAGCAGCAATGGGTTGGGTTTCCAGGAGCAATTTGG
>JAUOBT010094955.1:0-20240 GCA_032362145.1 Hypanus berthalutzae
TTCCCTTGTCAGCCACGGGTGCACTACCTTCCCTGGTTTATTCTTTTGCCAAACTGGGATGAACAATTGTTGTAGTTTGTCCATGCAATCTTTAAATGCTTGCCATTGCATATCCACCGTCAACCCTTAAAGTATCATTTGCCAGTCTATCTTAGCTAATTCACGTCTCACACCTTCAAAGTTACCCTTCTTTAAGTTCAGAACCTTTGTTTCTGAATTAACTGTATCACTCTCCATCTTAATGAAGAATTCCACCATGTTATGTTCACTCTTATCCAAGGTGCCTCGCACGACAAGATTGCTAACTAACCCTTCCTCGTTGCTCAATAGCCAATCTAGAATGGGCGGCTCTCAAGTTGCTTCTTCGACATGTTGGTTCAGAAAACCATCCCGCATATACTCCAAGAAATCCTCTTCCTCGCAACCCTTACCAATTTGGTTCACCCAATCTATATGTAGATTGAAGTCAGCCATTATAACTACTGGTCCTTCATTGCATGCATTTCTAATTTCCTGTTTAATGTCATTCCCAACCTAACTACTGCTGTTAGGTAGCCTGTACACAACTCCCACCATTATGTTCTGCCCCAACGTTTCTCTGACACAATATGTAGTTGAGTCTACGAGCGGAGAGGCTGTACTTGAAGCGGTATTGGGAAACTAACTTGGTTCGGTGGCAGGTCGCTCAGTGAGAGAGCATTTTGGAGATAGTGATCACAATTTTACCTTCTCTATCACAGCATTGGAGACGGAAGGAAACAGACACATTGTAAGAACGTTTAATTGGAGTAAAGATAAATAACAGGCTATCAGGCATGAACGTGGAAGAATAAATAAGGAAAGGCTTCCCTCAGGGAAATGTACAGCTGAACTATGACAGATGTTCCGGCATATTTGCATGGTGTTCTGCTTAGATAGGTTCAAATGAGACAGGGAAAGGATGGTGGGGTTCAGGAACCATGGTGTAGAAATGCGGTTGAAAATCCAGTCAAGAAGAAAAGAAAAACTTACGAAATGTTAAAAGCACTAGGTAATGATAGGGATCTAGAAAACTCTAAGCCTGGCAGGAAGGCCAGTAAGCATGTAAATTGAAGAGTTGTAAGGGACCATGATAAGGCTTTGACTTGCAGGATTAAGGGCAATCCCAACGCATTCTGCAAGTATGTGAGGAGCAACAGGGCAGAACGTGAGAGAATAGGACCAATCAAGTGTAACAGTGAAAACGAGTGTATTGAACCGGACGAGACAAGAGAGGTACTTGTTGAATTCTTTACTTCAGTATTTTCTACGGAAAAGGAGCTTGGCGATTGTAGGAATGACGTACAGCGGACTGATTAGCTTGACAAGATAGACATGGAGAAAGAAGATGCGCTTATGCTTTTGTAAAGCATCATTTTGGATACGCCAGCTGCACCGGTCGAGATATAAGCCAGGCTACATTGGGAGGCGAGAGAGGAGATTTCTGAGCCTCTGGTAATGACTTGTGCATTATCAATGTGGATGGGCGAAGTTCCGAAGGATTAGAGGTTTGCAGATGTCGTTTTCACATTCAGGAAATGGAGTAAAGATAGCCCAGGAAATTGTAGACCAGTGAGTATTACCTCAGTGATTGGTAGGTTGATGGAGAAGATCCTGAGAGGCAGAAATTATAAACATTTGGAGAGGAATAATATGGGTAGTAATATTTTACATGGCTTTGTGAAAAGTATGTCGTACTTTAGGAGCCTGATTGATTTTTTTTGAGGATGTGACTAAACACGTTGATGAACGTAGAGCAGTAAATATAGAGTGCATAAATTTCAGCAAGGCCTTTGATAAGGCACGCCATGCAAGGCTTATTGTGATAGTCAGTAGGCATTGGATCCAAAGAAATCTTTATTTTTGTTGATTCATAATTGTCTTGTCCACAAAAGGCAAGGAAGTTTGTAGACGGTTCACCTTTTCCATGGAGATTGTTGATCAGTGGTGTGCCTCAGGGACCTATTTTGGGACTTCTTCTCTTCGTGATTTTTACAAATGACCTGGATGCGTATACGCAGGGAAGGGTTAGTAAATTTGCTGATGGAACAAATGTTGGGGGTGTTGTGCGTGGTGCCGAGGACCGTTGGCGGTTACAGCGGACATCTATAGGATGCAAAACTGGGCCGAAATGTGACTGAATGGAATTTATCCCGATAAGTGTGAGATTGTTCATTTTGGTAGGTCAAATATGGTGAAGGTGAATAGTATTAATGGTAAGACTCTTCGAGTCGAGGATCAGCGATTGGGCTATGTATCCATATGTCTCTCATTGCTGCTGTGCAAGTTGATTGTGTGGTTAAGAAGGCATACCGTACCGTGTTTTGGCCTTCATAAACCGTGAGATTGCGTCCAAGAACCGAGAGGTAATGTTACAGCTAGATAGGACACTGGTCAGACCACACTAAGTGTACTATGCTTAGTTCTAGGCACCTCATATGAAAGCAATAGAAAGGGTGCAGAGGAGATTTACAAAATTGTTGCCTGTATTGGGCAGCATACCTTACGGGAATAGGTTGACTGAAATCGGCCTTTTCTCTTCGGAGCGACGGAGGATGAGAGGTGACCTGATGGAGTTCTATAAGATGATGAGAAACATTGATCGTGTGGATAGTCAGAGGCTTTTTCCTAGGGCTAAAATGACTAACACGAAATGACATAGTTTTAAGGTACTTAGAAGCAAGTACAGATCGGACATCAGGGGTATGGTTTTTCCGCAGAGATTGGTGAATGAGTAGAATGGACTGCCGGCGACTGTGGTAAAGGCGGATGCAATAGGGTCTTTTAAGAGACTCCTGGATATGTACATTTACCTTAGAAATATAGAGGGCTATGGGTAACCCTACGTAATTTATCAGGTAAGATAATGTTTGGCACAGCATTGTGGGCCGGAGGACCTGTATTGTGTTGTCTATGTTTCTACCTTCCTGCAAAGAGTAAACGGGACAGGGGTGTTGACAGTTGATCAATGGATATTCTGTTGGTGAGGTTATACAGATGGACACAATGATGGCTGATGCACTTAATGGGTGCTTTGCATCTGACTTGACTGTGAAAGAAACTGGCAGTCCGTAAGTGTCAGAGAGTAGGAATGAGTGCCATTGCCATTACAAAGTAAAACGTGGCAGACAAACTAAGACGTCTTAATGTGGATAAGTTACCTGAACCCTATTGACTACATCCCAGAGTCCTGGGAGAATTTATAGAAAGAGAAAACAGTTGCATTGGTCATGATCTTTCAAAATTCCCGTGATTTTGGCATAGTCCCGCAGGAATAGAAGATTTCAAATGTCACTCCACTCTTTAAGAAGAAACGAAGGAAGGCAATATAAATAAACTTATCGGCCAGACATCCTAACCACAGCTATTAGGAAAGTTTTGGCGTCCATTATTTAGATAAGGATTCAACGTACCTGAAGACTAATAATAAAGTAAGTCAAAGTCAGCATGGTTTCGCTGAAGAGAAATCTTGGGTGACAAATTTGTTGGAGCTCCTCAAGAAAGTAACAAAATGAGTGGAAAAAATGATAGGGGGATAATTTCATTAATTTGGATCTTCTGAAGGTACTTTATAAGGTACCATACATGGTACTGCTGAACATGATCAAATCCTGTGGAGTTACTGGAGAGATTCTGTATGGGCACAGTAAAGACGACAGGCAGGAGGCAGGGAATGCGAATAAAAGGGGCCTTTTCGTGTTGCTTGCTAGTGACAAGTGATATTCTTCATGGGTCTTTATTGGGAGCGCTGCATTTCACATCGATTATCAATATTAAATAGTGGATTGATGGTTTTGTGTGAAAAATTGAAGACAGTACGAAGATAGGGAAGGCATAGCGACTGCTGAGGAAGTGATGCGATTGCAACAGACCTTTGGCATATTGGAATACTGGGTAAAAAGTTGCAGATGGACTATACTGTTGCAAAATGTATCGTAATTTATTTTGGTAAAAGGCACAATAATGCGGACCATTATATAAACGGGGAGTAGGTTGAAATATCAGAGGTGCAGAGCAACAAGTGAGTCCTCGTGTAAGAATTTCCAGATTGTGTCTGTGGTATAGAAAACAAATAATTGTTGGCATGTATTTCAAAGGGAATAGAATATACGTTTGTAAAAGCAGAGCTATAATCTTCTCTCAGACACTAGTCACGTCGCAGTTTGAATATTGTCAACAATTTTGGGTCCTATATCTCAGAAAGGATGTATTGTCTTTGGAAAGTGCCCAGAGGAGGTTCATGAGGATGCTTCCGGGAAAGAGGCAGTTAACATATGAAAACCGTTTGGCAGCGTTGGTCCTGTGCTCGGTGAAACTTAGAAGACTCCGTCTGAGTCTCATTGAAACATACTGAATGTCGAATGGGCTAGAACGATTGGATGTGGAAAGGATGTTTCCGCTGGTGGGTGTATTCAGACCTAGATATCAATAGCGCAGAAATTGAGGAGCAGTTTACTTTTTGCTGTTGTTTATTGTAGTGGGAGAGAAGTAAATCAGTGGTGTGTTCTGCTACAGACTACAGTGGTGTGCCTGTCTATGCGCTTACTTATTGTGGAAGTTGATACTTACTGATTGGTCAGGGAGTCAAATGATATGGTGGGAAGACAGGTGTATGGTGGTTCGTGGGATTTGGATTCGGCCATGATGGAATTGTAGAGTAAACTGGATGGGCTGAATGGCCTAATTCTGCTACTATGTCTTAAGGTCTTATGGTCTTATGTATATTTGCTATTGTGAGGGAGAGTAGTCCAAAGAAGCAACTCCCTATTTCGAAACGTGATTTGCAGGAATTTCTTTTACCAAAGAGGGTTGATTCTGTGGAATTATTTGACACGGATTTGCGTGTAGTCCAAGTCATTCGGTATAGTTAAAGCAGAGGTTGATAGTTTCTTTATTATTATGGGTGTCAAAGGTTCCGCAGAGAAGATCGGAAAATGTGGCGGAGAGGGACAATAAAGCAACTATGAAGAAGAGTTGAAAGATGTTCTAATGTTCGAATGGAATAATTATACATTTCCTCCTTGACGCATACCCAGCATTTTTGACTTTTCGACGTCCCGCTCACTTCCCCGTTCTGAAGAATGATGTTGGCCCGAAAAGTCAAGTATTTATTCTTATCCATATATGCTACCTGACCTGCTGAGTTCTTCGGGCAATTTGTCTGTGTTGAATTGGATTTCCAGCATCTACAGCATTTCTCGTTGTTTATAATTATGATCGCATACGTTATGGCTTAATGGGAATTCATCCATAACGCAGCAGTAACTCAAATTATCCAGTTAAGGTTCCATTGGTAACTATATATTACAATAGACGAATTGGCGCTACATTGCCTGTGACCTTGAGAGACAGATATAAACCAACTGAGCAAATCCTTACAAGTGAAATTCACGAAAATACACTGAATGCTTTGATGTTTTTAATCTTCTGATCATTCAACACGTTATAGTTTAAGACTGTTGTTTGCCCTTCATCTCTAGCAATGACATGAAACCTGTGCTGGAGCGTATTATTTTAAACGAAAGGGTATTGCGCTGTCATATTTGCAGTTTCGACATCGGAGGTCCGTGTGCAGTGATATCATTAATCGTTACAAACTGGGTCCTCCTTACGAGAGTGCATGACCACTTCTGTGCCTCGTGATAAAACGGTGGAGCAGACTCAATGGGCTAAATTGCTCAATTCTGCTCAACAATGTAATATATAATGGTGTCTTTAATGCGTTTCGCTCTCCACAGGGTGTTCCAAAAACGCCTTCCTGGCCATTGGATCTCACTGTATATCATATCCGCCCACGCTGCCTCGACTGACTCTTCCTGCTAGCCCAGACATATCAGTATCATTCCAGGATATGAGGTCAGCCTCCTACACAGTTTTGCCTACCGGCCGAAGCAGTACGTCAGTATTTTGGTGCTGTCATATACAAATAACTACTTGGAGTCAAAGCTAAGAACTGAGTGTCCATATGTGAAAGCTGCCCCAGAATGCACACGGCTAAATCCTCCACCGGATGTGCTATCCTTCCCTGACCACAATATATGCCCACATTGTAGTTAAAATCAAGAATCTGGTTTATTTTTTCTTCTTTAGATCACAAGGAGATAAGGTTGGCAAATGGAAAGAATCCCTGCGAGGGCAGACTTGAGGTTTTCTTTAACGGAACATGGGGAACAGTTTGCTCTGATTCGTTTGACATGGAGAATGCACAGGTCGTTTGTTCCCAGCTCAACTGCGGCACAGCTAAATTAGTAGAAAACAGCGCGGCATTTGAAAAGGGGACTGGACCGATCTGGTTGGATGACGTGAGATGTCGGTTGGGCGACTCACTATTATGGCAATGCCCATCTTCACCATGGGGCCAACACAATTGCCAACACAGAGAGGATGTTGGAGTCGTTTGTTCAGGTAATTCTGGAATCGTACTTATAAAACACTACACATCAGAAACACCTAGACCTTTCTCACCTAGTGCGTGCCGAATCAATAATCTGCCTAGAACAGCACCTTTGACTTGTTCCCTCCATACCCCTTCTGTAATTGTACCGTTCTTTTGAATGTTGAAATGGAACCTGATTTCAAGAGTTTGGTTGGACACTCGTTCCATATTCAAAGTGCCCTCCTGATGAAGAGTTCCTCCACTCACACCCCAACACCCTCCAACCTGCACCCCCCCCCCGCAATGTCCCATGTTCACCTTAAGTGTTCACCTTTTACCTTTAAACCGTAACATTAATTATCTGTAACGATAATTAACTGCATTCAGAATATTGCACTGAAGTTCTGAATTGAATTTCTTTTACAGAATTATGGCCATCGACACCCCGGATTGAGATGGTGATGATGGTAAGGATAATAGACCCATCTCCAAAAGATTCAGGTAATTAATGGTAGTTTAATAATTAAAATAAATTTTATGAAATTATTTTCTTTTCTCATGCAGCTTGTTTAAGACGTTTGTTTTCGGTTACTCGTCTGACAAGGTCGCCATCATTTCCTCTATGGCTTTTCTTCTGACACATCCCATCTTGTCGCGTCAGTATTACGGGGAATTCAAATGCATTGTATCCCATGTAACGGCCCGATCTACTGCTTTAGGAAAAGCAATGTAACGATGTTGATGGTAGCTTTTTAGTTAGAAGTTCCAGATGCAAGGTATCTAGAGAGTATAGGCATGTCCAACTGCAGAAGGATAAAAATGCGTGAGCCAGGCTTTACCGAAGTATGGATCCGCTGCCGAAACTTCAGGAGTATCGTCCTTATTCTGAATTCCAGCGTGATAAGGCAATGCATAATATTACAAACTTCTATTCATATTGCCGTTCATTAACATCAATTCTATTTATATATCGACTCAAAATATTAAAAACGTCAGATAGTGAAACATATTCCACCGAACATGTTAATCGTAAACGTACTTTCTCGAAAATAACCAGGAACAGTTAGCGTCCCTTAGCATTAAATACATGGCTCAGCACAATAGTTTAAGATGGAGAAGAGGGTAAATGCAAGTTCAAGTTCTCAAAACAGATCTTGTGCATCTTTTACTTCAGTTCTGCGGCTCGTGGCGGGATTCGATAATTGCTCAGGAAGAATCGAAGTTTCCTTCAGTGGGACGTGGGGAACGGTGTGCGACGATTCCTGGGACAGCAATGATGCAGCTGTCGTCTGTAGGCAATTAAACTGTGGGGATCCAGTCCTGGCTTTCGGAGGGATGTTGTTCCCTCATCGAAACGGCAATATTTGGATGGACGAGGTTAAATGCAAAGGAAGTGAGAGCTTCCTGTGGGATTGCCAGTTTTCTTCAATGCGTCAGCATGACTGTGGGGACAAAGAAACCGTCGGTGTGATATGTTCTGGTCTGTATCCTCATTATGCCTCTGACTTTTGTCAATTCTACCTGTTGCCGAGATTTGTCACGATCTCTGTTCCACAACACTGCAAGAAACCTCATGGGTTCGAATGGGTACTGCAAAATTACCTTCCTAGCATTAGTTGAGCATTCTTGTTTGAACATTCTTTTCTCTTAAATTATTTTTTATATATCATGTTTGCCATATTTTTTTTCGTCCTGCCGGATTTCATTCTATCTATGCGATTGTTGGTCGATTTGAAAATTTCATACTACTTCGAATTTTCGGGAACAATCCTGTGTGTTATTCGTATTTATCTATATAAATATATAAATAAATAGCTAGATATAGATATAGTTATTTTCTGTTTACTTACTTTTTCAGATCACCAGCCGGATACTACTCCTTTTAGTTTTCTCAGAGGATTCATTTACTCCATTCCTGTCATTCTCTCTACTCTTCTGTTCATCGTTTCTCTTTCCCTGATCAAAGTCGTACGAAAAAAAATCCAGAAAGGTTGGTAAATCTATTATCATAAGCTTTGATAACTGGTGAAGTAACTTAGCATGCATAGCGCGAAATTCCTTGTTGGATTGTATGCTCAAAAAATTGGCCGTCCAATGTCACTGGGATAGATATTAATGGCTGTTTAGAATACTCACGTCTCGACTGTTTAAATGTGGATGGTAAGTGCATTATTCCAGAGTAAGGTGTGCTAGAAAATACAATCAGGTATTTAAATGCAGCTTGGTGAGAACTGTCAAATGCAAATTCTTTACAATGATACAGTGCTGCAAAGCCCAGTTGCTCCTCAGATGGACGGAGTAAACAGTTCAGGGAAGAACCACGAAGGTTATGATAGAAAGGGATACGTTATGCGAATAGGATAATATTATTTGCCGAACGAATGACTTTATAAAATAGTACAGACACATCGGCTACGATGTTGAACCGACATTTTAACCTACTCTAACTGCGATTCACCCCTTCCTTCCGACATATTCCTCATTTTTATATTATCTGTATCTTTATCTAAGACTTTCTTAAGTACCCCTAATGTATCTGCCTCAACAATCCGTAACACGTCGTGAGACGCACTCACCACTATTTAAAAATAAAAATGTACCCTATATTTTCCTCCAAACATCTAAAGTTATGTGCTCTCTCGTGTTTTCAATTCCCATCGAGGGATAAATGCTCATTCTATCCATTTGGTCTATGCTTCTTATCATTTTGCATATCACTTGCCTCTATCGTTAATTCTTATTGTCCTTCGCTACAAAGATAAGCAGACACTTCTCGCTACTGCTGTGCGTTGAAGATTGTCTGCTGAAAAGAAATAAGTAAAGGCAGTTAAATGTTTCCTTTCCCATTTGAGATGATGTAATCAATGCTGCCCCACTGAGAGTGGATTCTGGACTATCCAGATGCATCTGATGAAGGAGCAGACGGTGCAGCTGGGTTATTTTCAATTTCATGACACGAGGCTTGGATCCAAAGCATGTTTCCAGGACAAACTTATAAATTCTGTAAATGTGTGTACGATGAGGAATGGCCCGTTATTTGTTGTAATTTGTGAGGGAGTGTCAAATTGTCA
This sequence comes from Hypanus berthalutzae, assembly GCA_032362145.1. Taxonomy (NCBI): domain Eukaryota; kingdom Metazoa; phylum Chordata; class Chondrichthyes; order Myliobatiformes; family Dasyatidae; genus Hypanus; species Hypanus berthalutzae. Next base: position 9,466 of record JAUOBT010094955.1, read on the forward strand.
TATTAATGATTTTAAGTTCTAAGAACTGGAGGGGATCTGATTTGCAAACGGCTGAGTATCTAATGGTGGACAGGGTGAAGTTATATTATCTCTAGATTGCGATGAAGCAGGTGTTTTGACTGAAGATGATTGTTGCGAATTTTTTGCGGTCACAAAATCCTTGACGATTATGATTAAAGGTAATGATTAGAACTTGGAAGTAATGGAAGTATTTCATAAACCGACCTCCCCTTGAGAAGGAGAAGGGACATGTGTGGAGAACTTATAGTATATTCAGGTGTTCCTAAGTACTTTTAAATTTTCTTCCAGAAAATCAGTGTATGCATTTGGAAGCAGAGAGTACAAATAGCTCTAAGGCAGGAGAATAAAGAGATAAGTTTTAAGTATCTGAGATTGTTTGCAGAACCGCCTGTCACTCGCATTCTCTCTTCCTTTCGATCTGTATATGTATGCATGTACGTGTGTTCGCCTGCGTGCATATGCGTGTGTGTGTGTGTGTGTGTGTGTATTTGTCTGTGTCTGTGTGGCCGCTCGGAATTGTTGAGAGTTTTATAAAGCACCGTTGTGGCCTCAATTGGAATATTGTAAGCAGGCTTGGGCCATTCCTCTTAGACAGGACGTGCTGAACATGGAGAGGGCTGAAAGGTTGTTCACGAATATAATCCCAGGACTGCATAGCTTGTCCTATGAAGAGTGTTTGATGACCCTGAGTCTGTATTCACTAGAATTCAAATTAATAGGGAGTGACCTCATTGAAATTTGTCGAATGGTGAAAGGCCTAGCGTGAGTATGGAGAGGATGTTTCCTATTGTGTTGGAGTCTATACCAGAGGACAGTGGCTCAGAATAGAACGGCGTCCTTTTAGAACCGAGATTAGGAAACTTTCTTTAGCTAGTGAGTGCTAAACCTTTGGAGTATTTTCACATTATGCTGTGCAGGGCACCTCTCAATATAGACTTAAAGCAGAATTAGATAGATTCTTCATTGGTCAAGGATTAAATGAAATCGGGGAAAAGGGGGAAGATTGAGATTGCGACTAAAATTTGATCAGCCGTGCTTAACTGATAGAGCTGATACGATTGGTCAACGGTCTAATTGTGTTCCTATATCTTATGATCTTATAGTCAAATAGGCCTTGATAAATGTCAGGGCGTCGATGAGTGCGAGAACCACCTGTTTCTTCTTCTTCCTACCCGTGTGTACCTGTAAGCAGATGTGTCCTTCCCAGCGTAGTGGCACAATTATCCCATCTCATTAAATGTAACTACTAGTCAGCTGGCTCTATCTGGATTGTGAAAGTTTGGATTACGAGATGAAACAGCGACTGAATTGAACAAAACCTGAGATTCAGCAGATGCTGGAAATCAAGAGGAGAAGTAGCATTTACAGAGAGGTATAAGCAGCTTGATTTCGTCGGCGGCCCCTGATCCAGACTGGAATGTTTGCTGGAAATTGTCAGAATGGTCATGTGACGGAGTGGATAGCATACAGCCCTACAACTGAGAGCTGAAGACAAATGGGGCGAACATACGTGGGTGATTGATAAATTCAACCTTTGGTAGAAGGTGTAAATTTTAGAAAACCTAGCGGATTTATTTTTTCAGCAGAGTCCACGCCGGCTTTTAAACACATAGTCCAGCCCTCGTATAGCATACTGATCTTGGACCTCTGGAAAATGTCCACAGCAGGGGCGATTTATACGTTAGTGGGCAAAGGTAGAAGGGGAGGAGTTTTCAGCTCTCGTTACAAGCGTATGCAGTTCAGCTCTTTGAGTGAGTTTGCAGAAAGTTTGAACTTATTAACGCATCCCCTTCCACCTTACGCCACGAAAATATCAATCACCCCTCGTAGTTGGGTGGAGAGGAGATGAAGTGAAAACCTGTAAAAAATACATACTTTTTTTTCGTGTGAGCCGTAAGGTTATTTACTCATACATGAAATATCAAGATATTATCGATCTTTCAGCAGGTAACCAATGAAAACATCTTGGGCGATCTGCATCATACCCCAAACATAGCCCCAGCCATCACAGAGACACTGGTTTATCTTGATCTTCTGCTTCTTATTCCGCAGTAATAATTTATTTTCTAACAGGTTATATTGCAACTTATAAAATTTACCATCAGGTATTGCAAGGTACTGCTGCACAAAAGAGCAAATTTCACGACATATGCTGGTGATATTAAACTTGATACTGATTCTTATTCTGAGGGAACTGATGCTGCTAGATTAAAGAATCAGAGATCGATAATAGGCGATAATAATAATCTGGTTTTGTTCACTTGATAAATATCCATTTTTTGTCTTTCAGGAATTAAGAATTCACAAACTTCTCCACCCAATTTTCCTGAGCCTGCTTATGAGGAGATAGTCATTCAGGACACTGGGCCAGGATCAGGTAATTTTCACGAGTTTCACGGGTTATATTTGTTCGTAAATATATTACTTGTAATTTAAATCAAGGTTCTTTTTGCATCAGCAGATTGTCAATCCAACAGCTCAGCAGAAAAAGAAGAATGTTACCTGGACGATGATTTGCATAATCACAAAGATGAAAACATGGAAGGTAAGTTCGATATTCTTTTTTAACCAATGATGGTCTCTTCAGAATAGAGCGAAGAAAGCCACGGTTTTAGTATGAGTGGCGAGCACGTTACAACACACAGCAATGAAAGTAATTAAAACAAAATCAGTTAAAAGCAGATAAGGGAAATTTAAAATACCTTAAGAAATGGACTATAATTTTGCCTTTCTGCCTATCGAGTCCGCTCCGAAAAGAGGCATGAAATATATCGGTAAAACATTTGACAGACAATATAGAAACATAGAAGCATAGAACCATAGAAAACCGACAGCACCATACAGGCCCTTCGGCCCACAAATTTAGGCCGAACGTGTCCCTACCATAGAAATTACCAGGTTTACCTATAGCCCTCTATTTTATTAGGCTCCATGTACCTATCTGAAAGTGTCTTAGAAGACCCTCTATTACCGTATCCGCTTTAATTAGCGTTGCCTGCAGCCCATAACACGTACTCACCAGCCTCTGAGTAAAACACCTACCCCGGCATCTCCTCTGTACCTAGTCCCCAGCACGTCAACCTGTGTCCCCTTGCAGCTACCATTTCAGCCCTGGGAATAAGCATCTGACTATCCACACGATCAATGGCTCTCATCATTTTATACACCTCTGTCAGCTCAGCTCTCATCCTCCGTCGCTCCAAGACAATTTCCCTCAACCTGTTCTCATAAGGCATGCTCCCCTATCCAGGCAACATCCTTGCAAATCTCCTTCGCACCCTTTCTATAGCTTCCGCATCTTTCTTGTAGTGAGGCGACCAGAACTGAGTAAATACTCCAGGTGGGGTCTGACCAAAGTACGGTATCGTTGCAGCATTACCTCCGGGCTCCTAATATCTACAAAAAAACAATGAAGAAGATCAGCTCGGGCAAGAACAAATCTGAAACCAGATCGAAGCGCTTGCATCAGGAATATCTCAAACGAAACCAGAACTTTTTGAACATGGATCTGGTTGGCATGCACACATTAAGATTATGTCTTGGTTTGAAAGGTTCACGCATTCACTATTATCGTTCGTTAGATTTCCATCTCTGTTAGTTGAAAATAATGTTTGAAATTAAAAATACTTCACGCAAAAGAAAAATAAACACACTTTAAATCCATCACCTACTTCAACAGGGGTGTGAGATTTAGATGTAAGACCTCGAAGGTCATCATTATCTTCTTTCAGGGGTGCATTAGGAAGAAGCTTTAACCCATTCGAAATTCTCAGACAATTAAGACACAGCATCACATCAAGAAGACATAATGAGTCTCCTCAATTAGGCTACGCTGATAAATCGTACCCCTATGATTTTTCATCAATATTGTCCCTATCACTAAAGGGACGCCAACAGGTCTATGGTTTCCATGATGATTCCTGTGACTGCTTTTAAATAACGGGACATTAATTAGTTTCAGTTTGCTCGGGCATCATTTCCTGCTACACAGGCTATGAATGTCTTGTACATCTTGCAGCTCTCAAAAAGTGGGTATGTCGAACTTAATATTGTTTAGAAGATCCGTCACTTTCTCGCTGTTTTAATCCAAATGCCATAGCATATTAAAAATGAACTTATGTTTCACCTCTTCCTGCTTGGTAGATACCAGGGCACATGAGTCAACGACACGTCCTCCGCCTCCAAGCACGTATTTCCCGCTGTATAGAACATAGAATATTACAACACAGTACAGGCCCTTCGGCCCACAATGTTTGTGCTTACCTTTAAACCCGGCCTGCCTCCCGTATAACCACACACCTTAAATTCCTCCTTATACATGTCTAGTAGTCTCTTAAATTTCACTAGCCTAGCTGCCTCCACCATTGAGGCAGGCAATACATTCCACACAACAACCACTCTGAGTAAAAAAAAAACCCTTCATTTAATATCCCCCTTGAACGTCCCACCCCTTATCTTAAATCCATGCCCTCTTCTATTGAGCAGTGGTGTTCTGGGCAAGAGGCGCTGGCTGTCCACTCTACCTATCCCTCTTAACATCTTTTATACGTCTATCATGTGTCCTCTCAGCTTCCTTCTCGCCAAAGCGTAAAGCCTTGGCTCCCTTAATCTCTGATCATAATACACACTTTCTAAACCAGGCATATCCTGGTATATCTCATCTGTACACTTTCCAATGCTTCCATGTCAATCCTATAGTGAGGCGACCAGAACTGAACACAGTAATCCAAGTGTGTCCGAACAAGAGTCTTATAGAGCTATATCATTTCCTCGTTAATCTTAAAATCTCTCCATCGATTATGAACGATAACATCCCATAAATTTTATTAACTAACCTGTTTTCCTCTGAGGCATCTTTCAGGGATCTGTGGAATTGTACACCCCCCAACCCCCCATAGATCGCTCTGCTCCTCCGCATCACCAACTATCCTGCCAGTTAATTTGCACTCTCACTTGGAGTTCATATTTCCAAAGTATACCACCTCACACTTCTCCAGGTTGAACTCCATCTGCCACTGCTCAGACCATTTCTGCATCGTATCAATGTCTCTCTGCAAACTTTGACAATCCTCTACATTATCCACAAAACCATGAACATTTTTGTCGGCTGCCAACTTTCCAACCCACCCTTCTACCCCCACGAAATGTAGAAGTCTCAGAACCGATACTTGTAGGACCCCATTAGTCACAACACTTCAATTCGAATGTACTCCCTTCACCCCGCGCCTCTGCATTCTGCAGGCAAGCCAGTTTGAATCTATCTGGTCTAACTTCCCTGGATACCATGCCCTCTACCTTTTTGAATAAGCCTACCCTGCGAAACATTGTCAAATGCCATAATAAAATCCATGATCTCACTTGCATTGCACTACCCTCATCTATATGCGTGGTCATCTCCTCAAAGAAAACTATCAGGCTTGTTAGACATGATAAACCCTTCGCTAAGCCATGTTGACTGCTCCTGATCAGACCTAAATAGCCATAGATCCTATGTCTAAGAAACCTTTCCAACAGCTTTCTCACCACAGACGTAAGGCTCACTGGTCTGTAATTCCCGGACTATCCGTACTAACTATTTTGAACAGGCGGACAACATCCGCCTCCCTCCGATCCTCCGGAACCATTCCCATGGACAACGAGGACATAAACAACTGTTCCTTCGCCTCGTGGTGCATCCTGGGGATTCTTCGTCAGGTCCCGGGGAATGATCCGTCTTACTGTATTTTAACAACTTCAATCTCCTATCCCTTAATATCAACATGCTAAAGAATATCGTCCTAACATATATTGTCCTTACCGTCATCCAGATCCCTCTGATTGCTGAATACCGACGAGAAGTATTAATTTAGGACCTCGCGCACTTCCAATTCCTACAGGCACATCTTCCCAACATTATCTTTAATTTGTCTTACATTCCTTCCTGTCATCCTTTTGTTCTTCACATAATTGAATAACTCCTTGTGATTTTCATTTACCCTACTCTCCAAGGTCTTCTCATGCCCCCTTCTGGCTCTCCTCAGCCCCTCCTTTCTTTTTACCCTGTATTCCTTAATAGATCCACCTGTCGTTGCTTCCTAAACCTCATGCACGCTGCCTTCTTCCAACTGACTAATTTTTCCACCTCACTTGTCAGCCATGGTTCCTTCACCCTACCAATCTTTATCTTCATCACCAGGACAAATTTATCCTTAACCTCCTGCAAGAGATCCCTAAACATCCACCGTATGTCCATAGTACATTTCCCTTCAAAAACATCATCCCAATTCACACCCGCAAGTTGTAGCTTGACGGTCTCATAATTTTTCCTTCCTCAATTAAAATTTTTCCTGTCCTCACTGATTCTATTATTTTCTATGATAATGTTAACGGCCAGGGAGCGGTGACCACTGCCCCCTAGATGCTCACCAACTGAGAATTCTGTGACCTGTCCCGTTTTGATATCTATTACGTGATCTGGTATGGATTCCCCCTAGTCAGACTGTCAACATACTGTGATAGGAATCAGTTCTGGACACTCTTATCAAACACTGCCCCGTCTAAACCATTGGAACTAATCAGCTGTCAATCAGTATTAGGAATGTTAAAGTCTCCCATTATAGCAATTCTATTATTTTTGCACCTTTCCAAAATCAGCCTCGCAATTTGCTCCTCGGTGTCCCTGCTGCTATCAGGGGGCCTGTAGAATATTCCGAATAGAGTAACTGCACCCTTCCTGTTCCTGACTTCCACCCATGCTGACTCAAAGAGGATCATGCTGCATTACCCATTCTTTCTGCAGCTGTACTGTTAACCTAAACAAGTAATGCACAGCTCCTCCACACTTCCCAACTCACTTTCCCATTGAAAGCACTGAAATCCAGGAATATCCAGAATCCATTCCTGCCCTGCTGTCAATCAAGTGTCTATTATAGCCACTACATAAAAATTTCATGAATGTTTCCAAGCTCTCAGTTTATCACGTTTCATCCTGATTCATCTTGAATTGAACTGCACTCACTGTAGCACTTCTACCTTATTATATGTGTCCCCTTTATTACTACTTCATTTTCCTCAAATCCTATGTATATGTTAGATCTAGCTTTACTCCATGCACTATACTTGCAGTTCTCGCATGACAATTATCTTCCTCCACCTCTCTATCTGCTTTAACACTCTGGATCCTCTCCCCCTGAAAATCTGTTTAAACTCCGCGGAACAGATGTTGGTCCTCCACCAGTTCAGGTGCTACCCGGCACATCGGAACAGGTCCCACCATTTCTGGAACAAGGCCCAATTATCCAGAAACATGAACTCCCCCCGTCCTGCATCAACTCCTTAGCCACGTACTTAGCTGTTTTATCTTCGTATTTCTAGCCTCACTAGCACGTGCCACGGGGGGCAATCTTGAGATTGCAACCCTGGAGGTCCTGTCCTTCAATTTTGCACCTAACTCCCTGATCTGTCTTTGCAAGACCTTCTTCTTCTTCCTATCTACATAGACCACGACATGGACCACGATATCCGGCTGCTCACCGTCCCTCTTGAGAATACTCAGAACCTGATCCTAGATATCGCGGCCCCAGGCAAGCAACAGACCATCTAGGATTCTCGGTATCTCCCAGAGATCCTCATATCTGCCCGGCTAACTATTGAATCCCCTATCTCTACTACTCTCCTCTTTTCCCTCCTTCCCTTCTAAGTTGAGGATATATTCTCGGTGTGAAAGGCTGCAATTTCTCCCTGGTTGGTCGTCCCCATTCACAGTATCCAAAACGGTATACTTATTATTGTTTGGAACGGCCACAGGTTTGCTCTGCTCTTCCTGTCTATACCCTTTCCCCCTCCTGACAGTTACCCAGCTACCTGTCTCCTGACTTTTAGGGTTACTATCTACCTGAATCTCCTATCTATTTCTGCCTCTGCCGCAAGAATGATGCGAAGTTCATGCAGCTCCAGCTCCATTTCCAGTTCCATAACTCGGCTAGTCAGGAGCTGCAGCTGGATGCACCTTTTACAGGTGTCGTCATCAGGGACAATTATGCTTGCCTTGCCTTCCCACATACTGCAAACGTATCCTTGCGTTAGCTATCCTATCCCGAGTTATCATTCTGCACTTGATGTAAATACAAGTTTTTATTTTCTTTTCAGTATTCTGTTTTCCAATGACATTTCTTGACAATTGCTGGATCTCCTCATCCCCTTAATTTGTTCCTTTTTTAATATTCGGAAGTTCATTTTATTGTCTAAGTATGTACGTAGTATAGGAATCTAATACTTGCCATTTTACGGATAGCCATGAAATACAGAAACAAATACATAAAAGTAATGCAGAAAACCTATCAAGCCAAGGAATCTACCTTCATTTTAGTCTAGAAGAGGTCCATGTTATTTTACTCTATTATCCACTTGACCAAATTTACCAGATGTCTTGATACCCCGGGTGCCGTTACGTTGTCAGCCTTAACCATCAGTCTTACAAATGTATTCTCAGTGCACTTTGTCTTTAAACATCCTCCCCATCTGCGATGTGGACTTGCCTCGAATTAGCTGTTCTCAATTCATTCTTTACAGTTCCAGACTCTTCCTGTAGTAGTTCGCTGGGACTTGCTTAATGGTCTCAGGCAGGGTACATGGTCATCCTTATCCATGGCTACCTTAAAATTTATAAGTTTTCGATATTTTTATATCTACTATCTCCAAATGAATCGTTAGTCATCTAATAGGCTCATTCCTAAAATAAGGTTTCTTTTTGCACCTCCTCTCTGGACTACACATGCTGTTTTACACATATGCAGTGTGACTGCAAGAGCATTAAGGAAACTGAGAAATCTGCAGCAAGAAGATCTATGATGATTGTCTATCATATACAAATCGTAAACAATATGGATAAATTCCATGTGCCTGAAACTGTATGATAAGCTCCAACACTACAACAAACCTTCAAGGATAACTTGGTGTTTGAGTCGGTCGTAAGGATTATAAAATTAATAGTCATTTAGAGAGGACAGGAGTACAAGTGCATGGGTGTAATGCTAAGGCTTTATGAACATTAGCTAGAATTAGTGAGGTTCCAGGCTTATTATTGAGAAACGTTATACTGACAAGGGACATCATGACAATTGAATTGGGGAGTGGGTAATCTCAGTGATAGCTGTCGAATATCGAGTGGCCTCTGCCGTATGTGTATGTGGAAAGAATGTACTCTGCAGTAGCAAAATGAAGTCCATTTAGAAGAAAGATAAGGAGTTGCTTTTTTTTTGGCCGAAGGAGAATGCCACTGTTGAATCCAATGCCACAGGCGGTTGTGGATTTCAAAACATTCCGCATTTTTAAACAGAGGTTGATCAGTTATTATCGAGGAAGGATAATGGCGTTGAGATGAATCATACATCAGGCATGATGGAATAGATGAGCAGATTTTATTGACCGAATTATTAAATTCAGCACTTATCTCTTACGACAACTTTAAATGTGGTCGTATCTCACTCATTGCTATGTACTTGCTGATGATTAGAAACATTTTTATGTGCTCCTTTCGTATTCGCATCAACTGTGCAGTTTAATCCTCTGCAGATATTGAGAGACATTTTGTCCAGAATACGCAACAGTTAAATTATTGTTTACTGGGAGTAACTTTCACTTTATAAAATACTTGCTATACACTCAGGAATTTTCCTTCCATTTTCAGAATCCCCTTCGACGCTTGACGAAATTTTTGGAGAAGTATATGACGATGCTGACTAATTGTACTTGAAGATGTGAAAACTAGAATCATTTAGATTAAACTTTTTATGGACCGCTACTAAAACCGCTCCATTTCCTCGAATGTTTTGGAACTCATTTAATGTTATGTTTCAAATAGAATTCATCTGCTTCGTGATTTACAGTGGAATCCTCTCGTGTATGGAAAACAGAACATATCACCTGAACTGTTCGGCAAACGCCAGTGGTACAATGTGTAAGATCGCTTCAGCTGAATTTAATACAGATGCTGCATGTCAAATTTTCTTATACACAAATTATACTGTAGCACATTATATTAGGCGTAGTCTATTCAACAAACGATGCAGGTTTTCGTCCTGCTGCTCTTTTAACGTGTGCATGCTTCCAGGAAATACATTTGCTGAAATATGTTTCTCGTCTCTTTATTATTGTATTGAATGGACCACATACCTGAGGATATTAATTATATAGGGGCCAAGTACCCCGGGAGCCGCAAGACAGAGTCCTCTATCTAGCAAAATTAATTCAATTTGTACCCAGATTAGCCCATCTTCTGGAGGAAGTTACTGTTCCGAGGAATAAGTTTTTGTACCTGTTATTCATGCTTTTTACAGGGTGCTAACACGGTAACCAATCCTGTCGTTTTGCAGCCTTGTTTGGAACGTTCCCTGGTGCAGTTCGAACGACGTACAAGTTATATAGCTTCAACCAACCCAAAGTGTTGATTTTTGAGACAATTGCAAAACATATTTACTAATTGCCAATTGATTGGCATGTCATTCTGGCATGATTTATCTGGTTGATCGTCTCATGGTGTAAACTTTATGTTTTATTTCTTTAATAATTGATTGTTAATATTCACATAATTGAAGAATGTCTTGGGGTTTTCCTTTACCCTACTCTCCAAGGCCTTCTCATGTCCCCTTCTTGCTCTTCTCAGCCTCTTCTTAACCTCCTTTCATGCTGCCCTATATTCCTTAATAAACCCATCTGATCCTAGCTTCCTAAACCTCAAGTCTGCAGCCTTCTTCCACCTCACTAGATTTTCAAAC
>JAUOBT010098586.1:0-13728 GCA_032362145.1 Hypanus berthalutzae
ACTAAGAAGGTCATTAAGAGGGAAAAGATGAACTATGAAAGGAAGCTAGCAAATAATATCAAAGAGGATACTAAAAGATTTTTTAAGTATATAAAGAATAAAAGACAGATGAGAGTAGATATAGGACGGATAGAAAATGATGCTGCAGAAATTGTAATGGGAGATAAGGAAATGGCGGAGGAACTGAATGAGTATTTTGCATCAGCCTTCACTTTATCAGCAATATACCGGACATCCAAGGGTGTCAGGGAAGAGAACCATACAACCACAGAACATTACAGCACAGAACCTGGCCATCTGGCCCTTCTTGGCTGTGCCAAACCATTTTTCTGCCTAGTCCTACTGACCTGCATCTGGCCCATGTCCCTCCATACCCCTCTCATCCATCTACCTGTCCAAGTTTTTCTTAAATGTTAAAAGTGAGCCCGCATTTACCACATCCACCATGTTTGTTGCCCTTTCCTTTCTTTCTTCTTTCTGGAAACTCCTTCGATCTCACGCTCTCTGTAGAAAATGGATACCCATACTTTCGCCGGGCACCATATTAGCCAATGGTTGACAAGACAAATCCTATCGGTTAATTCAACAAGCTGAACTTATTGATCAGCTTTTTAAAATTGTAAACAGCAAAATGCATTTTAAGGAGGTTCAGAGAAAACAAAATAAAGCATGGTCTTCGACAAAGATATTACATTCTCTCAACCAAAAAAGGCTATGACTTTGCAGACCTTTGGAACTTATCAACTAATCATTAATAACACAACACAACTCAGTAATAATAACGGTTATGTTCACACTTGTGCTCAGATGGTATTCAGTCAAGCATCTTACAGCATTCAAATGAGTTAGATGATTACGGATTTCCAATCCATTTGTAAGTGGAAGTAACATATCTCAATATTGGAATGGACACAGCATTTTGATTTTTAGATTATTCATATGCCAGTATATCTGGAGGTTTCCTGACCCTCTGAGATCTTCTTAACCTAGTTTCGTCCGTCAGTTTCGTATTCCTTTAATAGTTGGTTCTCGGCCACTAATTCGTCAGTTTGAATCTTTTCTCCGTACTTTTCATGTTTACTTTCTGATGTATCATGCTGTCTATCCTTCGTTCCTTACTGCGACTCAGTTTCTCCTGCCACTGATTTCTCATAACTCAGTAAAAGATGGTGGATCGCGCTTCTGTGAGCCATTCGAATACTCAGAGCAACCATCTCTTGTGACAGGGCGCCCGTCACAACTTGCTCCACTCTCAAGCGATTTATCGCAGAGAGTTGAATGCTCCCTTTGGCGACAAAAACGATGCAGCAGTTTATCCAACCAGAAAATGTTGACAAAACGTTTCTCTCCTTCTTCTTGGAATGTATGTCTGATCTTCACCATGAGATCAGCTCAACTTTCAGTGGTGGCAAAAACATTTTCCAGAGCCCGCATATAGTTAGCTGATGTGCCTAAAGGATTTTCTCTCTTTAGGAGCCTCACCATATCAACAACAGAATCATTTAAGCTTACTACCTCTGCTTCTTTATATTGCCTGAGCACTGCCATGCTTCTAGTAAAAGATGTCTGCTCGGCCCAAACCTCATATTCCTCTTCTCTATTCAGTGCGGACTTGACTCCAGAGGAGGTTACAATAACCTTGGATCTCAGCAGATACGGTTTGGCAGTTATTAACGAGTGATGTGAGAGCATACAACAACTCAGAATTTAGGTCAACACCTGAAAGATAGTAGATTTTTTTTAACAACAGTCCGAGGTTTTCCTTCATTCTTGATATAAGCTGAAAGTCTTCATCCTCAGAAGCATCTGGAGTTGCTTTCAGCGTAACCCTAAGCACGTGAACTGGCCGTACTCCTATGACCGGGGTAAAGTGTAGAGTATGTACTAGAGCCCAGTCAACAACAGCTAATGGACAATAAGCCTGTTGCTGTTTAGTGTCAGGGATCCTTCCGAATCATTGAGAATTGAGGGGAATAAAAGCCGAGAAGTGTTGGATCCAAATGAATATTAGTTCAGATAATTAATGATTTGCAAATAACAAACTCGTTGCTGGATACTTCACTGGATTTATTGTTACGTCACAGTTACGTGTTGAATAAGCATCGTCTAAATCTGTATTCTCAATGGTAGATCAAAAGAAAACTATAAGTTTTTATGCAACGAATTGAGCATTCGAAGCTTAAGGAGAAAAAAAAACAGTCGCAGTTTGTGAAGTAATGCCAAAATCAGACAAAGATAACATGTATTACAAAAGAAAATAGAAGAGCAATGCTGGCATCCCACTGGGGTCTCTCAGGATGTAACAAGCATAAATGATAAAGGACGACCAGTGGATGTGTGCACTTCTACTCTCGGGACACGCGAGAAAATAATCAATTTGCAACTTTATTGCATACGGATGGGGTTGTTACTGACATAGACAGCGACCTGGTTGTCCAGCGGTCAGTCACATTCAGCAACTTTTCCCGAATCTCAGAAAGTGGCTTGAGCTTTCAACAACACGGGTTACTTGTTTCATTATGAAAGATTTCAGGATGTATATTATATTCATTTCTCTGACATTAAATGTACCTATGGAAACCAATTGAAATTCAAGATGAAGGGAACGGAAATCATATTTAATACAACAGTGATCTATGTAATAGACAACGCCATCGAAGCTGGGTGTAAGTCCATTCTATCAAGGAATGCAGTGAAATGCGTGTGTATGTTGATCAGGTTACGTAATGTTTCAAATGCGTGGTAAATGGAGTTTCCTTTGGGAAAAAAAACGTGCTTCATCCACTGTGGAAAAAGACCAAGGGGAATTTTATCAAATGAGGATAATCGCGAAAATAGGAATTGCAGCAAGATATTGGTATATGGAGCACAATATCAAGAACGTGCAAATCATATGATCAAATGTTCATTTATTCAAAGATTAGAAGGTCCATTTTTTTATCAAATCCTGTATCCATATACAAATTCTGAATTTTTACCTTCTCCAGATAGCTACGAAATCAAGAAAGAGCAGGATAGTCGGTCGCTGGGAGACATCAAATCCTCCGTATAAACAAGAACGGCATTCCGGTCATCAACCCCTGCCTAAACACCCCACTTCTGCAAAAAAAAAACTAACGGAACACAAAAGAACATCATTTTCCAAACACCCACCCCTGACACAAGAAAACGAAAAAGGAACGGGCGATTAAAACACACAGAATGCAGGTAAACACTTAACAGAGCGTAGTTCAAGGATATGACAACTGTAAAACTAGGGATTTTCTTCCATTCTCTGTCTCCGTACCACTGGGATTCACTCCATTGGTAAGGCCAATCAAACACAGCGATAACATGAAGCCATTAGAATTCCTTTTCGAAAAGGGAGTTTTAGAGGAATTTTTTGGTCATCAACCCTTTTTCTAATTATTTACGAAAAGCGAAGAATTTTTATTTGGAACTGAACATGGATCAAGAAGAAAAGAGAATCGTTGGATATACAAAGAGATGTGTGTTAATTGCAGTCCATCAGAACTGATATTCTACTATTCAATTGCTAAGAACGGAAATGCAAGGAAGTAAAGATAAGCGTGCAGTACAATTAAAGGCACCGAGTACCGAAGGAAGGATATCAACAATTGTGATGACGGAGTAAAATTGCAATGGATTTCCGTTCAAAATCCCAATAAGAATATGACAGAAGCCAGGAGAGCAGAGGGATGGGTTATTAGACAGATTATATTTACTTCTGTATGTAATGAAATACAATTTAGTGAAATACGCATCAGGTACGTATCAATTAACAAGATTGGGACTAGAAACTGACAGAAAAGTAATGGATAATCTAATGGAACGACGCCGAAGTTCACAAAAAAAGTATTAAATCAATGTGTTGCCTTATTATATGCCTGTCGTCCTCACAGTCTCACTACACACTTCATCTACTTGGACACCAACTGCCCCATCCTCAGTTCCATGGCTCCGCTTCCCATACTCCTGACAAATTAGTTTAAGCGCTCCCCAAAAGCTCTAGCAAACCTGTCCGCAAGGATATTGGTCTTTCCTGGCTCAGGTGTAACTTATTCTTTTTGCACAAGTCGGGACTTCCCCAGAAGAAATCCCAATGATTCAGAAATCTAAAAACCTTCTCCCAGCCCCGCAACAATTCCTCAGACACGCATTCATCTACACAGGGAACAATACAGAGATTACTATCCTGGAGGTCCTGCTTCTCAGTTTTCTATCTAACTGGTGCCACTGCCAAGCTCTACCAAGCCATTGACACAGCACATTCTTCTTGTACCTTTTATTCTATTGTGACAGAAAAAAAAGTAAATCTGCAGAGTATGGCGGTAAAGAATCTTCAGCTAGGGACTCCATTTTTCAGCGAATGGAGTAAGACGCGTTTCAACCGCGGCTCCGCATTTTTATATCTTACATTCCACTGATAGATTCCTTTTAAGTTTGATGATTCATTATTTCTGTTGAAGTATTTATGACTTAACCACGATGGCCGGAAGTCGATCTGGTATCGAATTGAGAAGCGGCAAGACTTTTCCCAAAACCGAACAAACAAAGAAGTCGGAGGAACCTATTAATTTAGCAGTAATATTATCTTCAATACAAGATATGAAACTTGAATTTGGTTCGCTTAACACTAAGATTGATAAGCTGACGGATGCTAACGGGAAGCTTGAAAAATCCAGCTTTACTGTTCAAGAATCTCTGTAGAATTTGGACTTACAATTTCAGACGCTCAAACAGACTACACATGGAATTGAGAGGGAACAGGAACTATTCAGGCAAACTATCAATGAACAAGATTTGAAGATGTCATCTATGGAAAAGAAAATTAATGAAGTTACCTTGGAATTATCAAGAACAAAGAAAAAAAAAGATTGATTTAGACAGCAGAGCGCGCTGAAGGAATTTAGGTATATTGGTTTTGCCTGAAACTACTGAATCTGGTAACCTGTTAAAGTTCTTCTCTGATATGCTGTATTCACTTTTTAGTGAGATTCTTGAAACGAACCCTGTGTTCAATCGAACGCACAGAATTCTGCGATTTCAGCGTTCATCTGAGCTACGTCCACGACCGCTCACAATTTGCTTCCATTATTATAACCAAAGAAGCTATACTCCGAGAGACTAGAAAAAGAAGGAAACTAATCTACAATTCAACTGAAATTCGTAGAGTGGAAGATTTTGCTCCTGAGATTTTTGCCGAAAGAAGGAAATACCGGGAAGTGATGATTGAATTGTATAAACGAAACGGCCGTCCATCGCTCCGTCGCCCCGCCCGTCTGATAATTTTTCCTCCAAACTCTCAGCCACAAAAGATTCTTTCTCCAGATGAAGGGTGGGAGTTTATTGAAAAAGTTAAAGTTATGCCGATTGTAACCTGAAAGACGGCAATTTTGAGCTGGGAGATGTTTATAGATAACTTGAGGAAAGTCTATTCTACGCTTTATGGATGTCCGTACAGGACTTGGTTGATTTAATCCTTTTCTTTATTTATTAATAATTAGTATATATTCGAAGTTGCTTTGAAGAAAATCTGTTTTACATTTAATGGAAGTCTAGAAAGGACCTGTTCTGATTTTTTTCTCTCGCTTGTATTAACATTAATATAGCTCTGGGTTTGATATATATATATTTTTTCACTTATTTTTTGTCTGACTTGTATGGTCTCCTAAATAAACTTCAGTTGTAATATATTATTTGCTTGGATTTATTCTTTTCTGAATACATGATTGATATACTTGAGATGAATTTAAGGTGGCTGTTGCTAGTTGCGTTTTAGCTATTGTTAGACACATTACAGTATTTGAAATTTGTTCATCTCTTTTATCATGTCTGGAATCGGTGGGGTAAACATAATACTTTGTTAATATAGCTGCAAAACGGAGGATGGGATTAAGGGGTATTAGGTTTAGCTTTTGGCCTGCCTATTGGGTCGCTAATATTCGGGCTTTGGGGAGTGGGACTATTAGATTAGTTTTTTTCTCGATTGGACAGTTCTGAGAGGTTACATTGTTTATCAATTATGTCGTCACTTCCGGTCAAGTCAGTGCTTTTTCTTCTGGATCTAGTGTGCGCTCACGCAATAGCTTTCTTTCTCAAGTATTAAATTAAATCTTAAACATGAATGTTAATAAAATTAATATAATTTCTTGGAATTTGAATGGCACGAATCATCCTATTAAGTGTGAAAAGAATTTTAAGACATTAAAACACTTAATGAGGATATTATTTTTGCGAAAGAGACTCCCATATGGAGACAGGAAGAAGATCGCTTTTTAAATTTTGGAGGGTTCCTTTATATCATTCCTTATCAACAAATAAAGTTAGAGGGGTATCTATTTTTCTTAACTCTAAAATCCCTTTTGTACACTTTAATATTGTTACTGATTTGACTAGAAGATATTTAATTGTCATTGGTTTATTATAAAGTCAAAAGGTAGCTTTGGTGTGTGTTTACGCACCCGATTCAAACAGTCCTGAATTTTTAAGAAGCTTTTTTTCTGAGCTACCGAATCTAAATGAATGTAAGTTGATCATGGGCGGTGACTTTAACTGTTGCCTTAATCCGGTGATTGACAGGTCATCAACCAATCGGTCACTTCCGAATACAGCCTATTAATTCTTTTCTTTTAGAATATGACATGGTCGATATATGGAGATATAAACACCAAAATGACAAAGAATTTCTTTTTTCTCACATGTTCATCAAAAATGCTCAAAATTGTTTAATTTTTTCTAGTTACATGGTTGTTTTATCCTGTTGTCCAGTGTGTGTATGACGTCATTGCGCTGTCGGATCGCACGCCTGTGAAATTAACTCTGAACCTCACTGATAATTTTCTGAAAATATCACAGTGGAGATTCAATCCCGTATTGTTACAGGATCCAGCTTTTGTTAGTTTTATCAAGGAGCAAATTTTTATATTTTTTGAACTTAATACAACTGAGGGTATGTCAAATTTGGTTATATGGGATACGGTGAAATTCCTTTCTCAAGGGGCAAATAATTTCATATTCAGCAGGTTTAAGAAGGAAAACCAAAGCGGAACTTTTAGTGATTACTAATAATATTAGAGAGATAGATAAAACGTACTCAGTAAGACCTAGTGAAGATCTATATAAGGAAAGGGTTGAACTCCAAACACAATATGATCTGCTTTTGACCTTCCCCATTGAGCAGCAAATTTTTAAATTATATAAGTCGATTTTACATAGTGATAAATCAGGTAAACTGCTAGCTGGTCAGTTAAAGGCAACTATGGTCAGAAGACAGATTTTGAAAATATGTAGATCAGATAGAATTGAAACATTATACCCTTATGAAATTAATCAGATATTTATAGATTTCTATTCTAAACTTTATAAGTCTGAATTCCCTGATAATACTATTATTAGGCATAGATTTTTGCAAAAATTAAATATACCTAAAATTTCTATTCAAGATATTAATACACTAGATAAACCTATTAAACAAGAGGAAATAGCTAAAGCTATATCCTCTATGCAATTAGGGAAAGATCCGGGACCAGATGGATATACAGTGGAATTTTATAAGACTTCTAATGAAATGCTTACATCACATCGTTGTCAAACTTTCACTGATTCTATATCCTCTGGGAATCTTCCAAAAACTTTTTATGAGGCATCAATTTCATTGATTCATAAAAAGGGAAAAGATCTATCTGAGTGTGCCTCCTGTAGGCTAATTTCCCTATTGAATGTGGATTTTAAAACTGTCCCAAAGATTTTAGCTAATCGACTTGAGAATTTTTTCTACTGTGATCTCAAGTGATCAATCTGGATTTATTCAAAATAGGTATTCACATTTTAATATTTGAAGATTGTTAAATATTATTTATTCTCCCTCAGTTAAACGATCCGAATGTCTTGTTTCTCTAGTTGCAGAGAAAGCTTTTGACAGGGTGGAATGGCCTTATTTGTTTCACATACTGGAGAGGGTTAATTTTGGTCGGAGATTTATTTCCTGCATCAAACTAATTTATCAAGCCCCGGTGGCTGCGGTTTTAACTAACAATCAAAATTTCTCCTTATTTTTGATTTATATAGAGGAACTCGTCAGGGTTGTCCTCTTAGCCCTTTATTATTTAATTTGATCTCAGAGCTACTTGCTTTTGCTCTTAGGGATTCTAACTCTGTTCAGGGTATTAAGAGAAGGGATAAACTACATAAGGCTTCGTTATATGCAGATGATTTATTAGTTTATATTTCAGACCCTAGGAAATCTATTCCCTTTATGTTTATATCTATATCTATATCTATCATCATATTTACTGAATTTCGTACTTTCTCTGGATATAAATTAAATTTACATAAAAGTGAATTAGTTCCCATTAATAATTATTCTGATTATTATGATCAATCACATTTTAATATTACTAAAATTATGTTACCTATCTTAGTATTTAAATTACTAAAAATTTTAAAGATTTGTATAAGTATAATATTCTACCTCTAATTGAAGATACAAAACAAATGCTTTCCAAATGGTCGCCTATGACGATGTCGTTAATTGGTCGAATAAATGCTATAAAACTGGTACTTTTACCGAAATTTCTATTTACGTTTCAAGCTGTTCCATCCTCTGTCCCGAAAACGTTCTTTGATAGAATGGATTCTATGATCCTGTCATATATGTGGAATAATAAGAGTTCTAGACTAAATAAACCTTTATTGCAATTTTTTTAAAAGATGGAGGAATGGCATTACCAAACTTTATATTTTATTATTGGGCAATTAATATTCGTCATATGGCTTTTTGGACTTCTGGTATAGATAATCAGGACTGTCCTTCATGGTTGGACTGGGAGGAGAGCTCGGTAAGGGGGTTTTCTTTGGTTTCCTTTCTGGAAGCTCCTCTTCCTTTTTTGTTTTCTAGGACAGGTAGACAAGATTTTAGTCCCATTGATAGATATACATTAAAAAATTGGTTTCAATTTCGTAGATTTTTTGACTTAACTAACTTTGTTCTCTCTAGTAATATCCATAGTAACTATTTTTTAAACCATCAATTCTGAATAAGGCCTTTTTAACATTGAAAACTAAGGGAATAAAAACTTTTAAAACTTCGTTTTTAGAGAATTGTTTAATGTCTTTCTCTCGGCTAGTGGATAAATATGATATATCTAACGCACAATGTTTTAGTTATTTCTAAGTTAGGAATTTTCTACGAGATTTGTTGCCGAATTATCCATTTGCTCTTTTACCAAATATGATAGATGTTATTTTTCAGCTTAAACCGTTTGAAAAAGGATTGATAGCCATTATATATAAACAGCTCTTGAATTTATGAAGGATGAATAATGATAAGGTTAAACGTGCTTAGGAACTGGAACTTCGGGAGTCACTTTCAGATGATGAATGGAATAAAATTTATCATTTAGTTAACAATTCATCGATCTGCGCCCGTCACTCTTTGATTCAGTTCAAGGTAGTGCAAAGGGCGCATATGTCAAAAGATAAACTCGCACGTAATGTCCTAATATAAATCCCACCTGTGATAGATGTAATATCGAGGTGGCTACCTTAACTCATATGTTTTGGTCCTGTATAAAGTTCAATAATTTTTGGAGAGATGTTTTTAGAATGTTATCCAAAGTCATAGGTTCAGACCTATAATCTAATTCACTTACTTTGGGATCTTTGGGATCATTCCAAAGGAAGCAGGAAATATTCCTGCTTCTGCTCAACGTATTATAGCTTTTTCAACTTTATTGGCTAGCAAAGCTATTTTGCTGTATTGGAAAGATTCTAATGCACCGACTGTTTTAGTTCACTCCCCTCCATTACGTCGTGTTCAAGCTTGAGGAATATTAGAAGTCGGACGTTTGATACATCTTTTAAATTCGAGAAAATCTGGCGACCTTTCATTCAATATTTTCATATGATGTAAAATTTCTTTTTTTTTACTTTTTTAGATAATCTTTTTTCTTCTTCTCCGCGATCTTTCAGATTTGACCAGAAGGATATTTCCCTTTTTTTGCAATTATATCCTCAAATGTATTGGGGAGGCACAACTTATCCCGCACAAAGCTAATTTCCAATAGGACTTCAGATCAGATTCGCGGGAGAGGTAATTAAAAACTTCATGGAACTTATCGGGAAACAAAACTTGAAAAAGACTACTGGAATGACAAAGAAAATCACTGACATTAATTAAATAAAATGTTTGAAATTTTAACAGAAGTAGTTACTATTATCCCTTCCAGACTTGATAGACAGCATCCAGAATACAGCAGGAGAAGCCACAGATCTAATGGATCTTACAGATTGTTCCACTTATTAAAAGTTGAAAATACGGTACTGAAGGCATACTGAAATTCATGGCAAAGCATGTATTGCAAAAGTAATACAGTCTCTTACTGTATGTAGCAATGTTATACTGAAGCCGCACTCTGCCTATTTTGGTCAGTTTGTGGCCTATGCAGCACTGACCGTGAATGAAACCGCCGGACGATTGCGTGAATGTTATATTATTCTCCGATTGTTCTGTCAGCATGAGTCTCCATTTTCAGAGCATCAAGCATTTTAATATAATCATATTCCAACAACGAAAATAGTCGACAGTACGATTTTCCTAGATGCTGCCTGGCCTGCTGAGTTCCTCTAGTACTTTGTGTGTGCTGCTGGGATTTCTGGCAACTGCAGATTTTCTCTTGTTTGTGATTGGAATGCTACGCTGTGCCGTCTCTTCCGGGGATGGCTACCCTGAAGAAATTTAAATCTTCCCTTTGACGAGAGTTCAGTGAAACCCTCTCTCACTGCTCCCTCTCTGTCATCCCCGCTGCTCAGTCCTACCGAAAGGTTTCGACCCTCTTGTATTTTTGTGTGTCGCTCAGATTTCCAGCATCTGCAAATTTCCTCTTCTTCATAGTTAAACATTTATTTCTGGAATGTTAAAACGGAAAAATGTCTAAATAATAGAGACACGCATGTGTTCATTTTCTCCGTCTTTCAATTATCTATTGTTCACAGAATCACAACTCCATCTCCGGGTGTTGTCCTGGTGTCCCAGTGCGTCATGGATATTTCATCCATTTTAATTAAATATTTGTTAAGTTGAATTCAGGTAGGCAGCTGTGTAGAAAATTGTTGTGATGCTCATTTAGCAACTTCAATTAAAGCCAACTTTCAGTGAAGCTTGAAGGTGTCATCTGGGATTCTTCGCTGCTTCATTTAAGGAGCTACCGATACTGAATCCACTCAGAAAGTAATCGTGATGTCTCCAATACGGATACTGTCCGCCGACCATGGAAGTAAAGCAATACTGCCAGGGAACATTGCTGCATCCATTTATAAAATGATGGTAATGAGATGGATATTTCAGAATATACAGAGGATATTCTACCCCGTTCTCGCTGCTCTTGGTATTCCCGGTAAATACCAATGTTATTTTGTTGATTCAGCAATATAGATCAATATGCTAATGATTAACTTCAAGGTTGCCACTCACTTTGTGATTTTGAATATTTGCTGTAGCTTTCTTATAGTAACTACGGCATAAAATGATTGAGTATTGGATCTGATTTCATTTTTCTCTATCTCAAGCCACTACGCTGATCTCCTCACTGTATTTCTATTTTTTTTCTACGATTCCTACTTTGGTTGCCATCCAATGAGCATTTCGAAGCGATATTGTATTTGTAGATCTTTGCACTGAACACCAGTGGTGGTTCCAATTACTGCCCTCTTCACACTGTTGTCGTCAGGAAGAAAGTGCAGAAACCTGAAGATAGACACTCAACGATGCAGGAACAGCTTCTTACCCTCTGCCATCCGGTTTCTAAAAGGACATTGTACCCATGAACACTGCCTGATATCTTTTTTTTTATTTCTGTTGTTTTGCAATACTTTTTTAACCTTACTATTTAGTAGCCAAGTATATGCTTAAAATAACTCTGTTTTTTTCTCTCTATTTATTTATCGTGTATTTCCTTGTACTGTTGCCGTAAAGTTTACAAATTTCAGGACATATGCCAGTGATATTAAATCGGATCCGGATGCTGAATTAATCATTTCTTCAAAGCCTGGCATTCCACCTGACGTGAATCGTAAACCTCTTACATTCAGCCGGTTTCATCCCGCGCAAATCTCGTCGAGATCGCTGTGTTTTTCCAGCTTTCCGTCATTTTAATATGGTATATCTTCTTTTCCTTTGTAACCTGATGTAGTTACCTTGCGATCTGTAAAATGCCAAATATATTCAAAGCCTAATTAATGTCGCCTGGCGGATCCATGTATAAGAGAACATTGGCGGTAACAAATTATTTACCTTTTAACGGCATCTCCGTTTCATTACGATTCCCTGGTTCTGTGGGCAGGAGCAGGTTTCCAAGAGCAACCGGTACATCGGAAAATAATTTATTCAGACACCTTTACCCACATTCACTTCACCTTTCTAGTCTGAATTTAACATGTAAGCCTTCTCTATCTGCTGCAATTCTGGGGATATCTGAAATAACCCGTTGTCTTGCGTTGCAAACGAGCTAAGCAGTCTCAATACAACTGAAGCAAAAGACGTTTCCCATTAATCTCCCGTGACGCTCCCTTTGCTGTTTCAATAAAAACTTCGTGGAGTTTATTTTCTTCTAAAAGATTAACGGGAAAAAATATTATCCGACTCAACAACGGTGGTTGGATGTATCCCCACCTGTGATCCCAAGAACTGAATCGATTTGAAGAGTAAGGGTCAATAATACAATAAACAGGTAAAGTTAAATCCCTGTACGGTCGGCGTTTCTGTAATTTCACTGCAAAACGCAGATTTCCTTGTAACTGGTTCCGTTCTCATTGCAAGGCGATATGGCTTCGGTCTTTAATCGACCTATGCTTGTCCCTAATATCCAGGACGGTCACGGATCCTCACGGGGTGGCGGAAATGTGGTGTAGAAGAACTATAAACCCGAATCTGTCTTTTTCTGTTCTCGAATAGTCTAATAAATCCCTTGACTAAAACTATCGTCTTAAAGCTACTTCATTCATTCTTATTGAGTGCAGGCTACTGATATTTACATTGACATGTACAGATGAGTTCTAATCACATGATTGTTGAAAGCATTCTCTGTTAATTCTAACACGGGCGTTTCTCTCTGGCTGGTAATGGATTCTGCTTCTTTTCGTTCTTGCAGCAAACATACTGGCGATGGTGATTCTGTCTCAGAGAAGATGTGGCCTCTCCAGGTGTATCACTCGATACATGTTGGCCATGGCAACGGCGGATCAACTGGTCATTATCACCGACCTCATTTTAAGGCACATTCCGATTGTCTACCCGAAGCAATTTCGTTTCATCCTGTCGCTCCCTGTGTGTAACATCCATTCTGTCCTGGTTTATGCAGCCACAGATTGTTCTGTTTGGTTCACAGTCAGTTTGACATTCGATCGATTTGTGGCCATCTGCTGTTCCCAAAAGGTAAAAAATAAATACTGCACCGAGAAGACGGCGACTGTGGTTCTCGGCACGGTGACGGCGTTCTTCTGCTTAAAGGACACGACTTGGTACTTCCTACATATGAAAAAGTATCTCCTGGGCAATGCCCCCTCATTTTGTGCAATGAAAACGCAAGTTAGCAATTCACATGCGTGGGGGGCAGTCGAGATCTTTAACGTGATGCTCACCCCTTGTGTCCCGTTTGTGTTCATTCTGCTGCTGAATGCTTTGACCATCAGAAACATTTTTATCGTCAGCAGAGCCCGAGCGCGACTCCG
>JAUOBT010099013.1:1949-13724 GCA_032362145.1 Hypanus berthalutzae
TGTGGGATAAATTGGTCCCTTAGAGAATCAGAGTGCAGCCGGAAGTGATGGGGGATAGATTGAACATTTTTTTTCTTCGGCATTCACTAAGGAGAAGGACATTGACTTGTCTAGGTTTAGGGAAACGAGTAGGGAAGTTATCGAAACTATGACGATTACAGAGGAAGAGGTACTGGCGCTTTTAAGGAATATACAAATGGATAAATCTCCTGGTCCTGACAGATTATTCCCTTGGACCTTGAGGGAGGTCAGTGTAGAAATAGCAGTGACTCTGACAGAAATATTTCAAATGCCATTAGAAACAGGGATGGTGCCGGAGGATTGGCGTATTGCTCATGTAGTTCCATTGTTTAAAAAAGTGTTCTAAGAGTTAACCTAGCAATTATATGCCTGTCAGCTTGACGTCAGTGGTGGGTAAGTAAATTTAATGTATTCTTAGAGAGCGTATATATATTTATCTGGATAGACAGGGTCTGATTCGGAACAGTCGACATGGATTTGTGCGTGGACGATCATGTTTGACAAATATTAAATTTTTTGTACACGTTTTGGGGAATGTTGACGAGGGTAAAGCAGTGGATGTTGTCTATATGGACTTCAGTCTATATGCACTATATTTGACCAGGTTAAGCACGGAAGGTTAGTTAGGAAGGTTCAATCGTTAGCTATTAATCTTGAAGTAGTAAAATGTATTCGACAATGGCTGGATGGGAGATGCTAGAGAGTAGTGTTGGATAACTGTTTGTCTGTTTGGATGCCGGTGACTAGTGATGTGTCTCAGGGATCTGTACTGGGTCCAATGTTTTTTGTCTTATACATTAATGATCTGGATGATGGGGTGTAAAATTGGATTAGTAAGTATGCAGATGATACTAAGGAAGGTGGCGTTGTGGATAACGAAGGAGATTTTTATAGTTTGCAGAGAGATTTAGGACAGTTGGAAGAGTGGGCTGAACGATGGCAGATGGAATTTAATGCTGACAATTGCGAGGTGCTACATTTTGGTAGGAAAATCCAAATAGGACACACACAGTAAATGGTAGGGCATTGAAGAATGCAGTAGAGCAGAGTGATCTGGGAATAATTGTACATAGATCCCAGAAGGTGGAATCTCATGTGTATAGATTGGTGAAGAAAGCTTTTGGTATGTTTGCCTTTATATATCAGAGCATTGAGTGCAGGAGTTGGGATGTAATGTTAAAATTGTACAAGGCATCAGTAAGGCCGAATTTGGAGTATTGTGTACAGTTCTGGACACCGAATTACAGGAAAAATGTCAACAAAATAGAGAGAGTATAAAGAAGATTTACTAGAATGTTACCTGGGTTTCAGCATCTAAGTTAGTAGGAACGATTACGATTAAACAAGTTAGGTCTTTATTCTTTGGGGCGTAGAAGGTTGAGCAGCGACTTTATGGAGGTATTTAAATTTATGTGGGGATAGATAGAGTTGACGTGGATTGGCTTTTGTTCCATTGAGGATAAGGGAGATTCAAGCAGGAAATGTTCATACACATGTTCAAGGGTAATACAAGGGGGAATTTCATTACTTAGAGAGTGGTAGCTGTGTTGAACGTGCTGCCAGTAGAAGTGGTACAGGCAGGTTCCGTATTGTCATTTAAAGTAAAATTGGATAGGTAGGTGGACAGGAAAAAAATGGACAGTTATGGGCTGAGTGCGGCCAGAGGGGCTAAATGAGAGTAAGCGTTCGGCACGGACTAAAAGGGCCGAGATGGTATGTTTCAGAGCTGTAATTATATGTTATATATATGGTGAGTAGGGCTGACCTTACGCGGTGGAATAAAACCACTAGCGGTGAATGCGTGTAGCTATTTTCCCTAGACTTGGAGAAAAGAGAGCAGAGGGTACAGGTCTAGGGTGAGTGGATAAAAGGATTTAATTCGGGTGTCACAAGACAATCATTTTTACCCAGATGGTGGTCAACCTATGAAACATTGTAACAGAGGAAGAGGTCGATGCAGATGCATTGGAAACATGGGCACTTGAGAGTGAGTCACGTGACCCCTTGGAATGACTTCATCACTGTGAACTCTGACCTGCTTGTGCAGTGGTTGACAGCCCGGCTAATCCCGAGGCAAAGGGACGACCTTCGTCCTTATCGATGCGGGGATCCTCTTTCCAGAAGCTCACCTCTGAGTAAGTGGAGATAAGACCGTTTGGGAGAGAGTCGGTCATGCAAATAAGAAAAGGAGTGACAGCCGTATGAACAGGGGAGGGAATAAGCGGATAAACAGAAATGAGAACGGGAGAGAGAAGAGAGAAGCAAGTGATGGGGAGAGATGTGAGACAATAAGAGAAAGATTTAGGGAAAGGAGTGTGAGAGAGAGGATAGTGACAGGGAGGCAGAGGAGGAGAGCGATGGGTAAATAAGGGGACAGGGTGAGGGGGCGATGGGCAGGAGGTTGCGTGAGAAAGAATGACGAGTGAGAACGGGGTGAGAAAGGCGGAGATAGAGTAGAAGAAAGGAGCTTGTTATCTTGTGGCCAATCTGAGTAGATAAATCCCCAGTACCTGACAAGGTATTCCCACGGACCTTGAACGAGGCGAGTGTTGAAATTGCGGGGGTTCTGGCAGATATATTCATAATGTCGGTATCTACAGGTGATGTACCGGAGGATTTCAGGACAGCTCATGTTCTTCCGTTTTTTTTAAAAGGCTCTAAAAGTAATCGAGGAATTTATAAGTCGAGGAAATCTGCAGATCTTGGAAATTCAAGCAACAGACACAAAATGATCCGATCCCAACGCTCACCTTATGACACTACTACGAAGCACATATTCCCATCCACCCTCTCTTTCTGCTTTCTTCTGGTGTGGTATACTGTGTCTGGTGCTCCCGGTGCGGCCTTTTATATATTGCTGAGACCCGACGCAGACTGGGGGCCGTTTGGCTGAACACCTACCCGCTGTCCGCAAGAGAAAGCAGATTTCCCAGTGGTCACATATTTTAATTCGATGTCCCAATCCCATTCTAATACGTCTATCCATGGCCTCCTCTACTGTCAAGGTGAAGCCACACTCCGGTTGGAGCAACAGTTCCTGATATTCTCCCTGGTAGCCTCCAACTTGATGGCATGAACATTGCTTTCTCTAACTTCCGTTAATACTCCTACTCCCCTTCTTATCTGATTTATTTATTTTCCCTCTCTTCCTTTTCTTTTCTTCTCTCACTCTGCCCATCATTCTTTGCCTATTCTCCATCTCCCTCTTGTATTCGCCTCTTCCCTTTCTTTCCCACTAGGCCTCCCATCCCATTATCCTTTCCAGCTCTGCATCACTTTTTCCAAACACGGTTGCAGCTCTCAGCTCCACACCACCCCCTCTTGTGCTCTCCTATCATTTTGAATATCACCTTCCCCCTCCTACTTTCAAATCACCTACTATCTTTTCTTTCAGTTAGTCCTGACGAAGGGTCTCAGCCCGAAACGTCGATAGCGCTTCTTCCTATAGATGTTGCCTGGCCTGCTGAGTTCCATCAGCACTTTGTGTGTGTTCCCACAAATTGTAGGCCGGTAAGTTTGACGTCGGTAGCAGGTAAGGTATTGGAAGGAGAAGAGAGGGATAGGATCAACAAGTATTTAGAGATACAGGCACTTATTAGGGAGAGTCAGCAAATGTATTAGAGTGTTTCAAAGAGGTTACAAAGAAAGTGGATGAAGGGAAGGCAGTGGCTGTGGACTACATGGACTTCAGTATGGGAGGTTAATTTGGATTATTCAGTTACTAGGTATACGTGGTGAGGCAGTAAATTGCATTTGACATTGGCTCAATGCAAGAGATCCTTAAACATCGACCACATGGCCATAGTACATTTCCCTGCAAAAACATCATCCCAAATCATACACTCAAGTGTCAACCCTTATAGCCTCATAATTTGCCCTAACCCAATTAAAATTTTTCCTGTCCTCTAGAAATTAGGTACAGATAGAGTGAATGCAAGCAAGCTTTTTTTTCACTGAGGCTGGAGGGAAAAACACAGATGACATGAGTTGAGGGTGAAGGGGGAAACGTTTAAAGAGAATATGGGGTGGGGGCCTCTTTACACCGAGAGTGGTGGGAGTGTGGAATGAGCTGCCAGATGAAGTGATAAAAGCGGGCTAACTTAATATTCAAGAAAAACCTGGAAAGCTAAATGGATGAGAGGTGTATGGAGTTATATGGGTCAGGTTCCGGTCAATGGGACTAGGCAGAAATATGGTTTAGGACAGTCAGGAAGGGGAAGGGCCAAAATGCCTGTTCTAAATGCTGTGAAGTTCTATAGTTCTAAGATTCCAGGGACGTAGGAAGGGATCCAGCTGAACATGTAGTACATTGGGGTGCGAAACTCTTGATTTTAAACAGGCATTCAGCAACGTCACTTTCATGGGAGATACATTGTCAAGATTGCGGTGAATGGGATTCACAATAAACTGGGAACTTGGGCTCAGAGTTGGCCTGTGCACACACCTCAGAGAGCGGCGGACGTCCGTGAATCGTGTTGTAGTGCACCGATCCACCCTACGGCTTCTGCTCTTTGTGGCAAAGATTTGGATGGAAATCTGGATATTCAAGTAGGCTTTGTGTGTTTAGAATTGTTTTATTATTTCCAGGTATAGAACAGAGACCACCCAGCGGAGTACAGGAATGGGCCTACAATGTTGTCCCAAATGCATTCCCTCTGGTATGAGATATTTCAACTTTGGTAAAAGGTACTGTCTGTCGCTGAGTCTGTGCCTCTTGTGATCTTAGAAACCTCTGTCGGACCTCCCGCTCAACGTCTCCGGAGTCTATTCAAGGCCTCCTAATCCTCCCAATAATGTGCTGAACAGAACAGTGTACAATACCCCGGATGCAGCCGAATCAGACATTTTGATAAAGCACCCAAAGTTAAAGTCAAGCATGTTATATGCCTGGTTAAACGCCCCAGAAAGGGTACCCACGGATAACGACTTCGGCCCCTAATCTCCTTCTGCTAATCAACACAGTTTAGGGTCGTGGTTTTCAGTGTGTGTTATCTCTTAACATTTGACCTAACAAGGTGCAACATTTCACATTTGATCTTTGTGAAACTCCATCTGCCGTTTCTGCAACCCATTTCTTTTCTGGTCTCCTACACGATCCACAACACCACCCATCGTCCTATCATCTGCAAACGGACCAAACCACTCATCGAAACTGTCATCCGGGACACTCACATACATTGCAGACAGGAGAGGTGCCAGTTACATACCGAGCACTTCATGGCAGTGTTGCATTTGGAGAAGGAAGTCGGAGAGTCAGAACGGGAGTGCGGAGGGAGCCAATTTGATTATTTTTTTCTTCTTCTCATCGGAGTTAAGAGAGTCGGGATTGCGCAGGCGTGTGACGTCGGGCAGTGAATAGCGGAAGATTTAAAAAGGAAACAGCCTTATGCAGGAGTGGCCGGGAGCAGAGTGAAGGCTTAAGGGCTTTGGCTCAACGAGCGTAGGCGGAAACGCGCGAGGCAAGGTAGTTTTAAGTTTCAGTTTTTCCTGTTATGCAAGTTAATTTGGGATGTGCAAGCTGTTGTATTTCAGGAAGACGAGCAGCGTGAGACAGTCACAGTGAAGAGGAGGAACTCTGGGAAGTGTTAGAGAATAAATAGCCACAGGGCTACACGAAAACGTTTCCCAGAAATTAAGGTCAAGGGTGAAGATTGCATCTTCATCAATCAAGGCTCTGAGTACGGGAGTCGAGAAGTCACTTTGTAGTTGTACAGGACGTAGTCCAGAACCATGGAGTATAGTGCTCAGTTCTTGTCCACCTGCTCCAGGTGAAATGCCACTGAGCAGCAAAGATTGTAGAGGGAGCTTTACAGGGATATTGCCGAGAATCTCGGGACTGAGTTTTGCAGATAAATCACACAGATTAAGATTTTATCCCCTGGAGTCCATAGGTGACTTTAGAGAGGTTTACGAAACTAGGTGGGACACAGACAAGGTGAATGCGCAGAGTCATTTGTTATAGACTTGGAGAATTATGGAACAGAGCGCACGGTTCCGAGGTGATAGCAGAAAGAGATTTAACTGTGGACCAGGATGACAATTTTTGTTTAAAAACGGTGCTCGTTTGTGGAAGGAATTGCCAGAGGAAATGGTCGATGCAAATGCATTATCACTTGTACACTTGCCGGTTTTTCACGACGCACCTTCAAAATAACGTAATTAACGTGAACTCTGACCTGCCTGACCTCTTCGTCCCGACGCAAGAGGAGGATCTTCTTCCTTAGCGATAAGAACGTCATTTTGGCGAAGGTTCAGCTGAGAGTAGGTGGGGTCCAGTCCATCTGGGAAACAAAGCAAGAAAATGTGAGAGAGAGACAAACAGAAGGGCAAGGGACAGGAAGATAATGGTGGGGTGGAGTGAGAGACGGAGACACAATTTGAGGGAGATGAGGAAGTGAGTAGAGAGAGAGGTGGAGACAGAGCAGTCGATAGAGGGATGGATGGATAGGGGAAATAGGGTGAGAGATGAAGGCGCTGGGCTGGAGAATGGGAGAGAATGGGGCGACAGAACGCGGAGAAGAATTCAACAGGCAGTGTGGATGGAGAAGAAGGAAAGGGACGGTTTGCACCTTAACAGGCGGGGGACCAGCATTCAGACAGGCAGGTCTGCCACTGCAACACGGGTGTGTTTAAACTAGTAAGTCGGGGGAGGGGGGACGAATTGGAAATATAAGGATGGAGTTAAAGGGGAAGAGTAAATACGAAAACGTAAGAACGACAGCAGAATTAAAGGGGCAGAACGCTCAGGAGGGGATCGGAGCGGTCCGCCAAGTGCAATAGGGGTCAGTGTGAGAAGCAAGGGTAGTGATGGATGAAAAGTATTATACATGAACGCACGAAGTATAATAAATAAAGCGGACGAGCTTGAAGATCAGTTTGGAAATTGCCAAGTATGATGTTATAGGAATAACATAGACATGGCTGCAAGAGGGCCAGGGCTGGGAAATGAATATTCAAGCGTATACGTCCAATCAAGAGGACAGACAGGTCGGCAGAGGGGGTTGGAAGTGTCAAGCTGTCGGGACAAGGGTGCTGGGGAAGGACACAAACAATTTTTTATTGGTACAATAAAATAGCGTTCTTACTCGCTACACAGAAGATCGGAAAATCGAGGACAAAGAGGAACACGAACCTCAGACTCGGGGGACTAGGGACCAGGATCGCTGCGGACCTGGGACTTGGAAACACGGAACTGCGATCGCCGCGGACCATGGACTCGGACAGGCGGAGCATGGACAGCCGCGGACCTTGGACTCGACAGCGGGAGCATGGGTACGAAGGAGGCAGAACCCCGCCAGGCAGCGGCAGTCCGGCCGGATCTATCCGACAGGGGCAAAGGGTAGGAAGGGGCAGAATCCCCGCCGGGCATACAGCAGTCCGTCCGTTCCTGCCCGACGGAGGCAACGGGTAGGAACATTGAGTCATGACAGCGCATTCCACTCCGGCACCGAGCCGGGACTTCCTCGAAGGGTAAACATGGACAAGGGGCATGACATCGAGTCAGGACACCGCCTTCCAGTCAGGCACCGACCCGAGACTCTTCGAGGGGTAGACATGGACAAGGGGCATAAAGGTCGAGTCAGGACTCCGCCTTCCACTCACCCCTGGTAGACTGACCTTGCCCGGACCCACTCCGACGACGGAAGCCGAAATGTAGGTAATCCGATGCGGGCTGGATCACTCTGGTTTGTCGCAGCAGTGGCGGCGACTTGCAAAGGCTTCTTTAATGCTCTCGCACCGAACGGCTAAAGCCAGGGGCTTATAACCCGGCGGTCCGGGTCGGGGGTAGATTACCATGATTGCCGAGCTCAAGGGACGCGTGAATCGGAATTAGATGGTCCGAATCCCAACCTAACTAAATTTAAAGGAGAACCGATCCGGACCATGAAGGGGAGGCTCGAATGGTGAGGAATGAAATTCAGTCACTTGCGATGGGTGATATGGAATCAGGAGATGTAGAGTCAGTATAGAGAGAACTGAGAAATTGTAAGTGCAAAAAGACTCTAATGTGAGTTATCTACAGGCCCCCAAATAGTAGACGCGATATAAGTTGCAAGTTGCATCAAGAGCTAAAATTAGCATGTCGGAAAGGTAATGTTACGGTTGTAATGGGGGATTTCAACACGCAGGTAAACTGGGAAAATCAGTTTGGTACTGTACCCAAAGAAAGGGAGTTTGTGGAGTGCCTCATAAATGGATCCTTAGAGCAGATTGTACTGGAGCCTACCCGCAAGAAGGCAATTCTGGATCTAGTGTTGTGTAATGAACCGGATTTGATAATTGAACTCGAGGTAAAGGAGTCATTAGGAGGCAGTGACCATAATATGATCAGTTTTAACCTACAGTTTGAGAGAGAGTAGGGAAAATGGGAAGTGTCAGTCTTACAGTTGAACAAAGGGTACTATGGAGCCATGAGGAAGGAACTAGCCAAAGTTGACCGGAAGGATACCAGAGCAGGGATGACAATGGAACAACAATGGCAGTTATTTCTGAGAATAATACAGAAGGTGCAGGATCAGTTCATTCCAAAGAGGAAGAAAGATACTAAGGGGAGTAGAATCTAAGTAGTCCGTGACTAACAAGAGAAGTCAAAGACAGTATAAAAATAAAACAGAAGATGTGTAACATAGCGAAGATGAGCGGAAAGCAAGAGGATTGGGAAAATTTTAAAGAGTAACAGAAAATAACTAAAAATGCAATACGGGGAGAAAAGATGAGGTACGAAGGTAAGCTAGCCAAGAATATAACGGGGGATAGTAAAAGCTTCTTTAAGTATGGGAAGCGGAAAAAATTAAGACCAAAGTTGGGCCCTTGTAGGCAGAAACGTGTGAATTTATTATGGGGAATCAGGAAATGGCAGACGAGCTGAACAGGTACCTTAGATCTGTCTTCACTAGGAAAGACACTGACAATATCCCGGATGTAATAGTGGTCAGAGGATCTAGGGTAACGGAGTAACTGACGGAAATCCACATTTAGGCAGAAAATGGTGTTGGGTGGACTAATGGGACTGAAGGCTGATAAATCCAGGGGGTCTGATGGTCTGCATGCCAGGGTACTTAAAGAAGCGGCTCTAGAAATCCTGGACGCATTGGTAACTATTTTCCAAAGTTCTATAGATTTGTGTCAGTTCTTGAGGATTGGAGGCTAGCTAATGTTATCCCAATTTTTAAGAAAAGAGGGAGAGGGTAAACAGGAAATTAGCCTGACATCAGTGGTGGGGAAGATGCTGGAGTCAATTATAAAAGATGAAATAGAGGCACAGTTGGTTAGCAATAACACGATCGATCGAGTCATCATGGATGAAGTGGGGGGGAGGGATCATGCTTAATTAATTTCTGGAATTTTTTGAGGATGTAACTATGAAAATGGACAAGGGGAGCCAGTGGATGTAGTGCACCTGGGCTTTCAGAAAGCCTTTGATGAGATCCCACATAGGAAAATAGTGGGCAAAATTAGAGCACATGGTATCGGGAGTAGGGTACTAACATGGATAGAAAATTGGTTGACAGACATGAAACAAATTGGATGAACGGGTCCTTTTCAGAATGGCAGGCAGTGACTAGTGGGGAACCGCAAGGCTCTGTGCTGGGATCGCAGCTAATTAAAATATGCATTAATGATTTAGATGAAGGGATTAAAAGTAACATTATCAAATTTGCAGATGACACAAAGCAGAGTGGCAGTGTGAAATATGAGGAGGATGTTAGGAGAATGCAGGGTGACTTAGACAGGTTGGGTGAGGGGGCAGAACCATGGCAGATTCGATTTAATGTGGATAAATGTGAGCTTATGCACTTTGTTGGCAAGAATCGGAAGACAGATTACTATCTGAATGGTGTCAAGTTAGGAAAAGGGTAAATACAACGAGATCTAGGTGTTCTTGTTCATCAGTCACTGAGAGCAAGCAAGCAGGCGTAGCAGGCAGTGAAGAAAACTAATGACGTTGGCCTTCATAACCAGGGGAGTTGAGTATAGAACAAAGAGGTCCTTCTGCCTGGAGTATTGTGTTCAGTTTTGGTCTCCAAGTTTGAGGAAGAACATTCTTGCTATTGAGGGAGTGCAGCGTAGGTTCACGAGGTTAATTCCCGGGATGGCGGGACTGTTATATGTTGAAAGATTGGAGCAATTGGGCTTGTAGGCACTGGAATTTAGAAGGATGAGAGTGGATCTGATTAAAATATATAACATTATTAAGGGATTCGACAAGTTACAGGCAGTAAACTTGTTCCCGATGTTGGTGGAGTCCAGGACCAGAGGCCTCAGTTTAAGACTAAGGGGTAGGCCACTTAGAACTGAGTGAAAGAAAAGCTTCTTCGCCCATAGAGTTGTGGATCTATGGAATGCTCTGCCTCAGAAGACAGTGGAGGGCAATTCTCTGGATGCTTTCAAGAAAGAGTTAGATAGCGGAGACAAGGGATATGGGGAGAAGGCAGGAACGGGGTACTGATTGTGGATGACCAGCCATGATCGCAATGAATAGGGATGCTGGCTCGAAGGGCTGAATGGCCTACTCCTGCCCCTATTGTCCATCGTCTATTGGCTATTGCGTACAAGATTAAGGCGGCCATGTTGCAGTTGTACAGGACGTCGGTGAGGTCACACTTGGAGTATGGAGTTCAGTGTTGGTCGTCCTGTTCTTGGAAAGATGCCATCGAACTGGAAATGGGTGCTCGGGGAGATTTACAGCGACGTTGCCGGGAGTCCGGGGACTGAGTTAGGGAAGGAGGTTGGGTTGATTGCGACTTTATTCTTTGCGGCGCTGCGATGATATTTCAAGGGTATATAAAGCCACACGGAGCACGGAGAGAGTAAATGGGCGCAATTATTTCCCCTGGACCTGGACGGTCGAGGACCTGAGCGTACAGGTATAAGGAGACAGGGGAAAAAGATTCAACCGGTGATCCAATTGACAACCGTTTGTTACCCAGATGGTGGTCAGACTGTGGAACGGCTGCAAGGGAATTGTTGGAGAAGAATACATTATACACGAGGGCCTTTGGGAATATAACATGTGAGCCCTCCAGAATGACGTCGTTGTTCCATCACTGACCTGCTTGTGTATTGCTGAGGCGTTCGACTTTCCGAATGTTCAGCTCAGTGTAGGTGGAGGTCAGATCGTCTGCGAGAGAGAGATAGACAAGTATGAGATAGCGCGATATAGAATCGGGGACAGTGAGGTGCAGAGGGAAGGGAAGAGAGTACAGACACGGTGGGGGGATAGGGTTGTGGACAACGAAAGGAATGAAGGGAGGCAAGAGAGGGAACCGAGACAGGGAACACAACGACAGAGAGAGTGAAATGGATGGATTGAGTTGTTGAGAGTGGGTGACTGAAGAGTGGCGATGGGTGGGAAAATGGAGCAGAATTGGGGAAAGAGAATGAGGAGAAATAGGAGAGGTAAATTGAGGTGACGGGAGTGAGGTAGTCAGTGCGGAGAGTAGGATTGAGAGACGAGGCAGAGGGGTGAGAGAGTAGAAAGTACAGGATGGAGAAATATTGGGGGAGAGAGGATATAAGGGTCAAAAGGAAAGATGGAGTGAGGGAAAGAGTGCAGAGGGAAAGCCAGAGTGGTAGTCCGGGGGAGGGTTACCGACGGGAGAGGATTAAGAAAGTGAGCCAAGAGAGAAGGAAGAGTTAATGGGTAAAAAGGGGTAGAGAGATGCTGGGAGATAGTTAGAGAGCGGACAGAATAATCACGCGAGAGGGAGGTAAAAGAGGAGGGAGAGAGGGAGCCAAAAGGAATGAGTGGGA
>JAUOBT010100072.1:0-13713 GCA_032362145.1 Hypanus berthalutzae
GGAGTTCCTCTAGTCTGGGGGAATGATGTATCCTTTGGTCTTGTAGCTTTTTGAACAACGTCTTTCTTGTGAGAATAACTGTACCCACTGCTGTCCCTTCTCCCAATACAACATCAGACACACTGCGAGTATCTTCCACAGTGACGACTGAAGCAACGTACTTACCTATTTCATCTGCTGTCCTCTTATCCCCCATTATTATTTCTCCTGCCTCATTTTCCAGCAGGCTTATATCCACTCTTATTCCTGTTTGAATTCCGTGTAATTGGTAACGATCTTTCGACTTGCCTTGATATCTTTCAACATCTCGTTTTCATCTTTCAAGCTTCCCAATACGTTATTTTCCCATCCGTCTTTGACTTGTTATATGATTTGACTTTTGCTTCGACGTTTTGCCACGATTGTGCTGATTCGTCATTCGAGTATTTCTTTGTTTATAGAATGCATGTATTCTGCACATCCCTCCGGATCACCAGAGGTTCACCGCACATCTGCCCTGCCGTCACTCCCGACAGCGTCTCCTTCGTTTTTTAATTGGCCAAGACCGTACGCGTAAGACAGTAATGTCCTTTACATCACTGAAGTACTGCTGCGTCCGAGTTTCATTTTCTTATATCATGTTTGAAATTGAACTCAGCTACGTTGTAATGACTGCTTCAAGAACGTTCGTTTAGAGAGAGTACAGAGAAGATTTACTAGAATGTTACCTAGGTTTCAGGACCTAAGTCACAGGGAAAGGTTGAACAAGTTAGGTCTTTATTCTTTGGAGTGTAGAAAGTTGAGGGGAGATTTTAAAATTAGAGGTATTTAAAATTATGAGGGGAATAGACACAGTTGATGTGGATAGGCTTTTTTTTTCCATTAAGAATAGCGGAGATTCAAACAAAAGAACATGAGTTGAGACTTAGGGGGCAAAGGTTTTAGGGTAACATGAGGGGGAATTTAGTTACTCAGAGAGTGGTAGCTGTGTGGAATGAGTTTCCAGTAGAATTGGTAGAGGCAGGTTCGGTATTGTCCTTTAAAGAAAATTAGGATAGGTATATGGACAGGAAAGGAATTATGGGCTGAATGAGGGTAAGTGGGATTAGGTGAAAGTAAGCGTTCTGCACCGACTAGAAGGACCGAGATGGATTGTTTCCGTGATGGAATTGTTATTTGGTTATATGGGTATATGGTTTACCTTAAACTTGCTCATCATATCCGATTCATTTTTTTTAACACCCAATCCAGTATAGCTAATCCACAATTTGGCTAAAGCACAGACTGTAATAACAAGGCAATCCATTCAAAGTGAATGTAAAACAATCCCATTGCTATTATAACATCGATCTTTATGCACACATATTCCCCATTGAAATCCTAACAGCGTCTTCTTCATTGTTTATTCGGCCAATACCTTTCTCGTAACACTGCAATATCCTTTACTCCACGGAAATACTGCTGCTTCGGAGTTTAATTTTCCCTATCATATTTGACATTGAACTCAACTGGATTGTCATGACTGCTTCCCAAATGTTCGTTTCCCTTCAGCTCCCAATCATTTCCGATTCATTTCTTCACACCCAATCAGGTACAGCTGTTCCACAATTCGGCTCAAGGACAAACTGTAAAAAACAAACAAACCCAAACGAGCTGCATGTAAGATAATCCCCTGACTATCATAACATCGATCTTTATGCACACATTTTTCCCGTTGCAATCTGTGGTCTGTATTGCAGCTCTGTCGAGAAGCCTGGATATACCTGCAACGAGGATCCTTTTATCCTGTCAGTTTCTTAAAATAACCCACAATGATTCCACAGTTTACGATCCGATATCACATGTTTTTACTGAGTTGATGCTATACTTTACCTGCTGAGACACGCCATCCAAACTAAAGACGTTCCAATTCCTCCGATCAAACGCGTAGCCTTGGACAGTCATATCAGAAATGCGACCAAACTTCAGCACGATGGCCGTAACATCCTCCAATCAGGCAGTCTGCAAAGGTGTGGTAAGTGTACCGGTGTCAGTTGCGGAAAGAATAAATGTGTGTGAGGCCGGTATTCTGTGCTTGCTGTCAGATGTTCGAGGTCCTGAAGTTTCCCAGATTCCTGGACGGCCATATCTAGGTCCGATGTGTCGAGCTGCAGCTCGGTGACGTTCGTATAGTCAGGGAGAGCGAGAAGGTAAGATAAAGGAGTAATAGGCAGGAGGCCCCACCGTGGCCACGGGAGAAATACAAGTGGGTCACAATCACGGGAGGGAAAGCGAAGTGTCCGGTACCAAAGAGTGTCCTGTCTGAGGCACCTCTTGAGAATATGTACACCAATTGGAGTACTGATGTTGATGGGACAGACTTCCTGTGGGAATCAACAGTGCCTCTGGCTCAGAGTCAGGACCTGTGGCTCAAAAGGATAGGGAAAAGACAGGGATGGCAGTCGTGATAGCAGTCTCTATAATTAGGATTTAGACAGGCGATTCTGTGGACGCAGGAAAGAAAGTGGGATCTCTAAGATATCCTAAAGCAGAGGGGAGAATAACCTGAGGTCGTGGTCGATATTGAAACTAATGACAAAGGTAGGAAAAGGAAAATGTCCCGAAGGGTGTCAAGGAGGATTTTATCAAACAAGACCGCAATTATAGTAATCTCGGGATCATGAAACGGTGAATATAGGAACAGAATGAGGTGCAGGATAAAAGTCTGGCTGAGGGATTGAAGCTGTGGACAGGGATAGATATTTATGAATGATTGTGTCCAATTTTGGAGAAGGCATGACCTGTACCTAAAGCACGGTTGCACCTGAAACCTCGGGTAACCAATACCCTTGTGGGGCGCTTTGTTGAGGCTAATAGGGAGAGTTTCAAGTAGAATTGCTTGGGGTGGAAATCGAACGGAATAGAATGAGGAAGAAGAGTTTGGCTAACAAATAGAGAAAGCTTGTAGACAGTGTGAGAGGGAGGATAGGCATGTGATAGAGAAGGAATATACTCACACCGACAGTTTGAGATGAGTCTATTTTAACGCAAGGAGTATTGTGAAGAACGTGGATGAGCTGGGAGCGTGGATCAGTACATAGAGCTATTATATGGTGACCTTTACAGGGACTTGGGAGGCCAGACAGGGGTGGGAGGCAAAAGAGGACTGGGCGTGGCACTGTTGATCAGAGAGTGTGTCACGGCTGCAGACAAGGTGGACGTCAAAGGGGTATTGTCTACAGGTCTCTGAGGGTTACGGTTTGCAACAGCAGTGGAGAGAGAATGGAACAGACAAGTTAGAACAGCGTTTAATTGGAGTAAGAGGAATTCCGAGGCTATCAGGGACGAGATTCGAAGCTTAAATTGGGAACAGATTTTCTCAGTGAAATGTATAGAAGCGATGTGCCAAATGTTTGGCGTAATATTTGTTGCCAACTCTGGATACGTACGTTCCAATGAGACAGGGATGTCGTGGTAGGGTACAGGAACCGTGTTGTGCAAAGACTGTAATAAAGCTAGTCAATAAATAACTGTTTTCAATTGTTTCAGAGAGCTATGTAATGTAAAAGATCTAGACGATTCTATAAGACTAACAATAGCAGCTTGAAAAGGAGATTAGTTGAGCCAAAAGAGGTCATGAGAAGGACTTGGCGGTCAGGAATAAAGAAAACCGCAACTCATTCTACAAGTATGCGAAGAGCAAGAGGATAGATCTGAAGCATAAGACCTATCAAGTGTAACAGTGGGGACGTGTGTATGGAAGCGGAAGAAATAGGAGCCGTACCTTATGCATTATTTACTTCACTATTCACTGTGGAGAAGGAACTTGGTGACGAGTAACGACTTGGCCTTGTGACTAATCATAGTTCTACAGCGAACTGAAAAACTTGAGGACCTACATATTAGGAACGATGGTGCTGGAGTTTTAGAAAGTATCAGGTTGGATCAATCTCCGGCACCGGATGAGACGTATCCCAGGTAACCGCAGGTGGCGAGCGTGGAGACGGCTGAACCTCTGACAATGAACTTTGCATCATCAATTGCGGCGCGAGAGATTCCTGAGGACTAGCGGTTTGCGGATGTTGTTGCTTTATTCAAGAAAGGGGGTAGAGATAGTACAGGAAATTATAGACCAGTGAGTCTTACTTCAGTGGTTTGTAACTTAATGGACACGATCGTGAGAGGCAGGATTTATGAACATTAGGATAGGTGTAATATGATTAAGAATAGTCAGCATTGCTTTGATCAGAGCAGGTCATACCTTACCACAGTAATTGAATTTTTCGAGGATTTGACTAAACATGGAGGTGAAGGAAGAGCAGTAGATGTGGTGTATATGGATTTCAGCAAGGCATTTAAAAAGGTACCCAATCCAAGGCTTCTTGAGAAATTACGGAGGCATGGGATCGAAGGGGACATTGATTTGAGGATCCAGAATCTGCTTGCACATCGAAGGCAAAGACAGTTTGCAGACGGTCATACACTGCGTACATGTCGGTGAACTGGAAGTATGGGTTAGCAAACTTGCTGATGACACAAAGGTTGGAGTATTATGGATAGAGCGGAGGGCTGTCAAAAGTTCCAGTGGGACATTGGTTGGATGGAAACCTGGGCAGAGTAGTGGCAGATGGTGTTCAACCCAGATAAGTGTGATGTTGGTCGTTCTAGTAGCTCAAAAATAATGGCAGACTATAGTACTATTGGTAAGATTCTTGGCAGTTTCAAGGTTCAGAACGATCCTTTGGTCCGAGTCCATCGGACGCTCAATGTAGCTGCGCACGTTGACTCTGTGGTTAAGAAGGCGTACGGAGCTTTCGCCTTCATCAGTCGTGGGATTGTGTTCAAGAGGCGACAGGTGTCGTTGCAGCTATACTGGGCCCTGGTCAACCCCACTGGTAGTAGTGTGCTCAGATTTAGTCGCCTCAAAACAAGAAGGATGTGGAAACCATAGATAGGGTGCAGAGCAGATTTCCATGTAAGTTGCCTGAATTGGGGAGCATATCTTACGAGAATAGATCTTTTCGCCTTGGAGTGACGGAGGATGCGTGTTGACCTTATTGATCTGTGTAAGATGATGAAATACATTGAACATGTGGATAGTCAGAGACTTTACCCCAGGGTTGAAATGGCTATTAGGAGAGAGCACAGTTCTAAGCTGCTGTTAGGTGGTAGTGGAGATGTCAGGTGACATTTTGCACGCAGAGATTGGTGCTTACGTGTAATGACCTGCCGGTGACAGTGGTGACGGTAGATAGGACAGGGTTTTTTAAGATACTCCTGGATAGGCACATGCAGTTTAAAAAATAGAGGCCTACCTGTAACATTAGTGTTACTTAGCCCTCAACTGGGTGTCTGACCAGCTTAGAAAGAAGAATCCGTTGGAGTCTAGTGATACCGAACTAAAGGTGTTTATTAAGAAAAGTAAGCAAAACCATATGAGTAATGCAAATATGCATAGAACACAAGCTGGCAGTAATAAACCTAAAAGTGTAGGAATAATAATAATTATAAGCAATAATAAACAAGCTCTATCGATGTCTAGGGGTAAATGAATTGTTATAGAATATAAAGTTCAATTCAGTTCATTAGTGCTGAGGTAGTCATGCTTGTTGAGTTGTAAACGTTGGAGAGAGAGACAGAGAGTGAGCGAGATGTAAAAGCTGCAGTCCGGCAAACCTTGAATTATTTTTCTTATTCCGTCGTACCGTCGTGATCATCCAGCTATGACCTCTCTGTCCATCTGCTAGACCGTTCTTCTGTGGTGGACTCGTCACTCTGGCATGTGGACACAAACAACTGTCGCCACCGGCCCTTCTTTTACACCGATAGCCTTACTGACCGACCTCCTGGTTCGGTCTTCGAATCCCCCACCTTTCCTTGTGGGTTCACAACCCTCAGTCCGGGTCCACTGGTGTGTCTGAAGGGTGTCTCTCCAGACCTGTCTTTTATCCTCACCAACGGTATCCATCAGCTATCCATCAATCCTGAATGACCGTCTCCATGAACTCATGCCACTCCTACAGTCCACTGAGGAATGTAAACGGGCAATTTATTGTCCTCGCAGCGAAACAGTAAATATTTCAAAAGGAGTTACAATACAGTTAATCAGCAATCTCCCTCTCTCTCTTATCTGTGACAGATGTTCTTGCCTGTTTTTCGTCTCTCTTTTTCATGGTCAGCATAACAACAGCAATAGCTCGTGGTTCTCGGGGGAGATGGTTAACTCGGTACCCCATTGTCCATCAGGTCTGTTCATCACTCATAACATTAGGTAATTAATAAAGTAAATAATAAATTAATAAGGTAAATCCCGGCAAAAAATTGAGGTCCGAAGTTCTTGTAATGTGTTGTAGATTTTCTCTGTTTCTATAATTGCTAACTAATCATTTCTGCTTGTGAAATGAGCATATCCTTCCATTTTCCCCATCGACTCATGTCTGCTTCGGTAACTCTTAAAGGCCACTTATCTTTGTGCCTCGACCACC
Source organism: Hypanus berthalutzae (assembly GCA_032362145.1). NCBI lineage: Eukaryota > Metazoa > Chordata > Chondrichthyes > Myliobatiformes > Dasyatidae > Hypanus > Hypanus berthalutzae. Next base: position 6,444 of record JAUOBT010100072.1, read on the forward strand.
ACAACATGAAGTGCATCCCATGTACCCACTACTCTCTGTGTAAACGTCTTGCCCTTTAGAGGGCATTTGAACCTCCCGCATGAACATTGCCCGACACTTTGTATGTGGTTGCAAATAAATAGTTTTGTGTCATCTGCAAGATTATTAATTCCCCGTTTTGCAGATGTACTAATCAGTTTGATATATATCACAAACCCCGGAAGGACTCACTGTCGGACATTAACTATGGACTGTTCTTTATGCGTTATGATAATAATGAGATTCCTGGGTTAAAACATCAGATCTTTCCATCAGAATCTGCCACCCGCTGGTGGCATACAAATCTACGGTTGTATTTCTGCAGATGAGTGACACAAACAGCAGAGTTACTGAATTACCCGTGCACGGGCAGAAATTTTGACTGTTATATACCCCCAGGGTTCATTCTTTCTGTGGGTTGTCACTTCAAAAAGGCCGAGAGAATTAAGATTGACGTTGAGATACTGCCGGATTTCTGCAGTCTCTAAAATTTGCAACATTGCTATGGTGAGTGAGTTGGCGTCGTTTGGTGGACTATGAATATTTACATTTTCCTTTGTCTCGTTTTCCCATACACAATGACACAGAGTCTAGATCAATTTGTTCAATGGGAGACACCAGTGAGCACGCCGCTGGTGTAAACGACGAAATGGTTGAGTTGGGATCGATCCAGAGTATTGATGAATGACTCTCACAAGTCGCTGGAAGTAGAAGAAGGTTGCAGAGAGGAGAGGAGGGGAGGTTTCAAAGAGAAGAAACCTTGTGACAGGGAGATCACTGTCTGGACTCTGTCTCCAAGCAGCCAGTGAGGATAAGTTCGTTTCCATTCGGATACGAAAGTGTGGTTGTCAAAGAGTTAATCCGCAGGGGTGGGTTACCGGGTGAGGGGATAAGCTTTGTGAATACCACGTGTGTGTTTACCCTTTGTCTGGGTGTGGCAGTTCACTGAGGAAAGGTACCCCTGTGTAAAATAACTGTTGGAGATATTTCGTAGGTCGTGGATACGGATATGTAGCTATCACGAGTGTCATTGTGGTAACCTTGTGGAATATAACGACGTGTCCACCCTTGCCCGGGTGGTGGATCCCTTGAAGACGTCAGACTTGTAATAAGCCGCAGTTAGTGATGTTTCGTGTGAGGATTCAGAGAACAACGGGATTATCGACGACACCTGTTTGTTCGGATTACAAATATCTTTCCCTCACTTCAATGTATGTGCATTTAAACTAAACAGAAATTTCTTACATACCATCGTAAGACTTTAACACTTGCCACCTGAGCTTGAATAAGTTTGGGAACTTTATTTTTTTACACACCTATATATGCATGATATTGCTAACCCTTGGTTTACTTGGTTTAAATTACTGTATTACATAGTTACTAAACAAATAGTGATTGTTAACAGCAAAATCAGACTCCAGGTGTGTTCTATTGCTGAAAGCGGAGAGTTTCACTCTGTTCAGGATAACCTGTCTTCCTGAACGGTTGATAGGCAGCAACTCTTGGAACCAACATCCCTCGCTACTGGAAAGAGAAGGAACTGCATCCGGCGTACCTGAACAGGCATTCGGGCCTCACGGAATACGGCAGGGCACAACAGTCGTATCACGATGGTGCAGTTAAGGCGTCGCATGCAAATAAGGGTAGAATCACCCACTTGGTGGTACTGAGGGAGACATTACAGGGATCCCGTGAAGAAATTAATCTGGAAAGAACAGAGTGCAGGCAGTCTGGGGCACTGCTTATTTCGGTTGGTGCACGGATGGAGGGCGGGAGCCGTCCACAGCACATGGGGTATTTTGAGGCGTCACTGAGGAATAATGCTCTCCTGACAACGCCGAGTGTACTTTATTATGAGTCGGAAGGGAGATTTCACCGTCTCCTTGAACTGCAGCCTAAACCTTGTCTGGGCCACGCCGTAAAGAGCCGTGTTGGTACAGCAGCTCAGGAGTTGAAGCATGTAACCGAGTTCACGCGGACTATTCGGGGGAGAAACGTTAATATAAACAAACAAGTTATCCCATAGGGAATACACCGTCAGTAGCGCCCACAGCAGGATAAAATTCCCCGACATCACCAGCAGTAACAGGAGAGAATGCCTGCGGTTCTTCATCTCCTGGTCGGCGGGCGTCTCGCCATCGTGCGAACCATGGAGTCTCCTCCGGGCTCGGCTTGCCACTAAGACGTGTCTGATGGTTAAACTGTTGAGCAGGAGAATCAGGACAAAGGGTAATATTGGGGTGAGGAGTGAATGAATCAGCAGAAATGTTGTCTCCTGAGATTGGATAATACGGAAAGAACGTAAACAGAGCAAGAACCAAAGTGACATCGAATATCTCCCATGGAGCAAAAAGTACCAAAAAATGTTCTTTACGCAGCTCAGCACAGTCACTGTCCCCAGAACCAGAGCCGCCGCTCTCCCGGTGCAGTATTTTTGTTTCAGCTTCTGAAAACAAATGGCGACAAATCGATCAAAGGTGAAAGTGACGGTGAACCAGACAGAACAGTCCGTAACGGTGTAGAACATGACTGCGTGGATATTACACACACGAACACGATCCGACCAGAGGAAAACCTCCAATGGCATGTAACTCATCGGAATCTTGTTCAATACCAGATCGAAGAGAACGACCAGTTGATCTGCTGCTACCATGGCGACCAAGTACCGTGTGACGCCTTTGGAAAGACCGCACTTTTCCCGCGACAGGATAACGATTGTCACCGCGTTCACTGTGTGGAGGGAAATCAAGACCATTAACACAGACTTGGATGGAAAGATTCTCTAAAATCGACTATTTTAATCAATTGCATTTCTGAGAACAGAGATGGGCATTGAAGTAATGTTTCTACTAAGGAGATTATGCAGACCTATTATTAAATAGGTAGTGAGGAAGTTCAGAACAATTAGTTGAATCTGATTGAAACCTATCGAAAATTGCAAGGCCGGATTCGTGGACGTGGAGAGGATTGCTTCTGTAGATGTGGAGTCTTCAACTGGAGGATGAATATTTCGAATATAACGACATCACTTTACAACAGTGGTAGATGGAAATTTGTTTAGACAGAGTCTGCTGAAACCTGGACTTTCTCGGCACAGAAGGCTAAGGGAGTCAGTTCGTTGCCAACATTTGCAGCAGAGAGTGATATGCCCCTGATTCGTCGTGGCGCCAATGGATATGGAGAATGGCCGCCAGAAGGTGGTTGAGAGGAGCGATAAATCAGCTGTGATGGAATGGCGGAGAGGCCTCGGAGCTCGAATGTCCGAATTCAACTCCCGAGCCCTGTGGGCTACGCAGTGATATCAATGGATGGCTGGGATGCATTCTGAACTTTGGCGTTAGGAGAAGGATTAGTGATGATGTGCCAAGTACCACGGCAACAGAAATTCAACTTCCTTCATCTGTAAACACGAGAGAAGATTAGAGCTGAAGAATTAGTAGCCGAATGGGCGAATTGACCTCCGTCCGAAATTCACTCCCTAGAAACTGCAGTCTATGTCCCCTAGCTCTAGTCTCACCTACCTGTGGAAACGACCTTCCTGTCCTTGTCTTATCTATCCCTTTAGTATTTTTACATGTTGCCAAAACGATCGTCTCTGATCTTTCTGAATTGCTGTGTGTGCAGTCCGAGGCGACTCAACCTTTCCTTATAGTCTCGCCACCTCATATCTGGAATCAAAATAGGGAAACGTCGACAACGCCAGTAAATCGTTTCTCAAGTCAGGAGCCTGGTCCCGGGCGCAGTACTCCAGCTGCCGCCTCACCAGTACCTAGTGTAGCCTGTTCCCAATTTCACGCATCTTGCAATGACGGCCAATATCCCATTTGCCTTCTTGTTAGCCTGCTGCTGCTGCTGCAAACCAGCATAAAGTACCGGAAGCATGAGTATGTTTCACAGAGGGTGCAGATGTAATTTACCAGAATACTGGCCGGATTGGAGGGTGCGCACTGAGCGGAGAGGTTGTGTGCGCTCGAACTTGGTTCTCTGTAGGTGAAAGTGCATGAGTGGCCACATGGTGGCAGTGTTTGACAGGAAAAGAGACACAGATAACTTTTGTCTGGCAGAAAAGTAACCGGGACGCTGACAGCCCCAAAGCTGGAGAGAGAACTTCCGTCATTCACTCAGTCAGTGTTGCTGAAGCGGTACCGGTTTGAGATTCCTGCCATGCAATTAGCGCGTCGTTAGAGGACAAGTATGAAAGAGAAGCTGACATATTTTTCAACGTTATTCACGAGGGAGAGACGAGACACTTACCAGGGACAGCTACAATGGCGAGGATAGGATAATAAATCATTTTGACGGTACTAAGCGCCTGATAGATTCGAAAATCCAATGATATTCCTTTAGGATTTTTATCCAGATATGGATACGACCGGTCAATACTCCATAAAGATGCCGCAGCGTTACGTGATGTATTTTGCTGATCCATTGGGGGAATACTCCACATCCCTGTTTCCGATCCAGCCTCTGTCCTCTCTCCACCTGGAGCCCGCTTGTCTCTGATAGTGTAGACTAGCGTCTCTGACTCAGACTGGCGCTGAGAGGGGTTCATATAAATAGAACAGTTAGGCAGCAGCCACACCTCCGCGGTGACGTCGACAATCCCCACGGACACTCGCTTAATTAGGTTCTACAGAATGACAGGTGCTGTTAACCCTTTATTTGCAGACAGTCAGAGAAGCGATTTAAAAGCAGTTTGGTCGTGTACCTAATAATCCCAGCAATCTGCTCTCCACGGATACGTGGCGTGTCTGTAAATTGGCACAAAATTGAGAAACTTATTGACACACAGCTGGACATTGACATACAACCAATCTGGAAAGGAAACATAGAAACAGACAAATTAGGTGCTTTCGGCCCTTCGATCTAGCACCGCCATTCAGTATGATCATGGCTGATCGTCCAACTCAGAACCATGTACCTGCTTCCTCTCCATAGCCCCTGAGCCCTTTAGCCACAAGGACCATATCTAACTTCCTCTTAAATATAGCCAATGAACCGGCCTGAACTATTTCCTGTGGCAGAGAATTCCACATATTCACCACTCTCTGTCTGAAGAAGTTTTTCCTCATCTCGGTCCTAAAAGGCTTCCCCTTTATCCGTAAACTGTGACCCCTCGTTCTGGACTTCCCCAACATCGGAAACAATCTTCCTGCATCTAGCCTTTCAAATCCCTTTAGAATTTTAAATATTTCTGTAAGATTCCCCCTCAATCCTCTAAATTCCAGAGAGTATAAGCCTAGTCGAACCAGACTTTCTTCATATGAAAGTCCTGCCATCCCAGAAATAAATCTGCTGAACAGTCCCTGTACTCCCTTTATGGAAAGAATGTCTTTCCTCAGATTAGGGGAACAAAACTGCACACAATATTTTAGGTGCGATCTCAACAAGGCCTTGTACAACTGCAGTAGAACTTCCCCGCACCTGTACTCAAATCCTTTTGCTATGAATGCCAACATACCATTTGCCTTTATCACCGCCTGCTGTACCAGCATGCCCACCTTCAATGACTGGTGTACAATGACACCCAGGTCTCGTTGCAACTCCCCTTTTCCTAATCGGCCACAGTTCAGATAATTTGTTTTCGTGTTCTTGCAATCAAAGTGGCTAACCTCACATTTATCCACATTAAATTGCATCTGCCCTGAATTCTTCCCATTCACCAAACCTATCCAAATCACGCTGAATCCTCTTCGCATCCTCCTCACAGCTTACACCGCCGCCCAGCTTCTTGTCATCCGCAGACGTAAGTTGCATTCAACTCCCTCGTCTAAATCATTAATATATATTGTAAACAACTGGGTTCTTAGCACTGAGCCTTGCGTTACCCCACTTGTCACTGCCTGTCATTCTGAAAAGGTCCCGTTTACTCCCCCTCTTTGCTTCCTGTCTGCAACCAATTCTCTATCCACATCAATACCATACATCAAATACCGTGTACTTTAAGTGTGCACACTAATCTCCTGTCTGGGACCTTGTCAAAAACCTTTTGAAAATCTAAATATACTATATCTACTATTTCTCCCCTATCCACTCTACTATTTACATCTTCAAAACATTTTATAAGATTCGTCAGACATGATGTTCCTTTCACAAATCCATGCTGACTTTGTCCGATGATTTCACCTCTTTCCAAATGTGCTGTTTTCCCATCTTTGATTAACGACTCTTGTGTTTTCCCCACCACCGATGTCAGACTAACCGGTCTATAATTCCCCGGTTTCTCACTCCCTCCTTTTTTAAAGTGTGGGGTTATATTGCCACCCTCCAATTCTCATGAACTAATCCAGAATCTAAGGCGTTTTGAAAAAATATCACTAATGCATCCACTATTTCTTGGACTTCTTCCTTAAGCACTCTGGGATGCAGACCATCCGGCCCTGCGGATTTATCTTCCTTTGATCCCTTCAATTTACCTAACACCACTTCACTACTGGCATGTATTTCCCTCAGTTCCTCAATCTCACTAGACCCTCGGTCCCATACTATTTCCCGAAGATTATTTATGTCCTCCTTAATAAAGACAGAACCAAAGAAGTTATTTAATTGGCATGCCATGTCTTTGTTCGCTGTGATCTATTCACCTATTTCTGACTGTAAAAGACCTACATTTGTCCTGACCAATCTTTTTCTTTTCACGTATATATAAAAGCTTATACAGTCAGTTTTTATGTTCCCTGCCAGATTTCTCTCATAATCTTTTTTTTTCCATTTCATAATTAAGCCCTTTGTCCTCCTCTGCTGGCCTCTGTATTTATCCCAGTCCTCAGGTGTGCCGCCTTTTGTTTGCTAATTTATTTGTTTCGTCTTTGGATTTGATACTATCCCATATTTCCCTTCTCAGCCATTGTGCACTACCGTCACTGGTTTATTCTTTTGCCAAACTTGAATGAGCATTTGTTGTAGTTTATCCACGCGGTCTTTAAATGCTTGCCATTGCATATCCTCCGTCAACCCATTAAGTATAATTTGCCTGTCTATCTTAGCTAATTCACATCTCATACCTTCAAAGTTATCCTTCTTTAAGTTCGGAACCTTTGTTTCTGAATTAACTATGTCACGCTCCATCTTAATGAAGAATGACACCATATTATGGTCACTCTTACCCAAGGGGCGTCGCACGACAAGATTGCTAACTAACCCTTCCACAGTGCTCAATACCCAATCTAGTATGACCTGCTCTCTAGTTGGTTCCTCGACATGTTGGTTCAGTAAACCGTCCCGCATACATTCCAAGAAATCCTCTTCCTCA
>JAUOBT010102075.1:0-13685 GCA_032362145.1 Hypanus berthalutzae
ACCTTACTGCTCTTTGACCTAAAGTCTCCTCCTCCTTGTTATCCACACGTCTGAGAATATCGCCATACCAACTTCCTGATATAATTCGCTCTATCAGTCTCTCTTGCTCTCACTTGCCTGCTGTCCCTCACTTCGGTTCTCTGTTGCTCCCTCCCGGCGCTCCATCTCCGCTCAATTGCTGACTGCAGATTAAAGGTATGTGCCTTTACGGTATCGTGCTAGTTGTTGTGAAGCCGTGCACCCTCCCGTTCTGGTAGTGGCTGCAGCAGTATCTGTATTCTTACAGTACGGTTTTTGTGTTCTAAAGCTCAGTTAAAGTTCTTTAGCTGGAAGACAGTTGCAGGGGTCAGATGGAATAAGAACCTATCGGTAGAGAAGGAGGAGAAAAACAGCGTGTACGTAAAGACGGGTCACGACAGGAGCAGGAGTGTGTCATGCAGACGAAATTATACTCGGGGATCAGGCAGTGTTGTCAAAACCGAGAAGCAGGGATTACAGGCTCGCCTGAACATTCAATTTAATAAGAGAGGGAAGATTCATGCAAAGGAAAATTTTATGGATAAGAACAAATAGGGACAGACATCATTCATCAGGACTCTGAGGTTGTGTATGTTGTTTTTGAATTTTCAGGATCTAAGAGATTTTCTCATGTTTACTTCGTATCTCTGTGCATCACATTGTTTGTCTTCTAACTCTCTTCATAAAAATCCGATTCAATGGGTATTTCACCGCATTCTTCAGTTCCTCTCTGAATTTTCTCTGAATCAGTCCGTAAATACAAGGGTTGGTGCAGGGACTGAGAACCTGCAGCATCGCTGAAATCTCTTCTAAGTTGTAACAGGGGTCCGGGACAGAACAAACAAAACTGATTGAAATTCGTTGATAGATATAAAGTACCACTTGTATTACCCACAACAATATGAAACTACCGGATATGCTGAAGAGCAAAATGATAGATTTGCGACGGTTCGCTGTCTCCCTGTCCCTGACAGTCTCTCCACTCCTTTGTCCCCGGAGCCCCTTAATGGCTCGACTGGCCACTAGAATCCAGCTGACAGTCAGTATATCGAACAGCAAAATCAGAAAGAATGGGGCACAAGGGGTTAAAATGCGGTGAAACAATTCAAATACGGCCCATGCCGGAGAGTTTCCGAAACTCGATGTAAGAGCACAATACCAGGGATCACTATCGACTGGTACCACAGGCTCGTATATAAATCCCCACGGGACACTCTCCAAACAGGTCACTACACTCACTGTCCCGATAACTACAGCCGCCGTTCTCTCCGTGCAATATTTTGTTTTCAGCCTCTCACAGGAAATAGCCACACATCGATCGAAGGTGAAAGCGACGGTCAGCCAGACAGAGGTCACAGTGCTCGCAAATACCAACCATCCACCGAGACTGCAGACAGGAGTGATGAAAAGGAATGATCGGGGAAAATATAACGATGCAGTCCACCCCAGAAGCGGATCCGAGATAACGACCAGGAGATCGGCCACTGCTATTCCCACCAGGTAGCGAGTGACACATTTGGAGAGACCGCACTTTCCTCGGGACAGGATCACAATCGCCAACAAGTTCGCTGGATGAGAGAGAGAGAACAACAAGTTGAGAAAAATAATTCCTCACTTTTTGCTAAATCGTTACTACCAAAAGATCGTTTTATTGTTACACCTAACTCAGACAACCGTTCAAGTACAACTGCAGACAATCAATTCGTTTAGTCTCAGCCGGCTGTGCAAACCCAGTATTCCCAAATACAGGGCAGCTGCAACAAGACCAAAGCACAGAAACCCGAACATTAAACAGCTGGAAGAACGCTGTCCAACCCGTTCAATTGCACAGATGTTGGCCGATTCGCTAATTTCCTGCAGCAGTTTGTTTTAGATCCGGATGCCAGAATGCACATTCCCGGTGTTTCCATTCTATTCCTGAAATGCAGAACACCGGACTGGAAAGGTGACAGAAGCGATCACAATATTATAATTAAACTCCAATTCCCACCAACGTCAGGTGACACTGCGGCCTACCGGGAATTCCAAAGGCTGAAATAAAAGGACAGTAGACTTTCTCTATCTGCCAGATAAGAGAATAATCCATTTCAGTGAGAATGTATGAAGTCTGTTAGTCCCGAATCCACACCTCGGGCAGACACTTTGAGCTGATTTCGTCAAAACGGCGCTGATTTATACAATGTATCGGTCTCCTGGGATATGGTTGGATCCCTGTCTAATTTTTTTAGTTACAGCTACTTTAACAAACACTTTAATTTAAAACTATCGTCACTGATGTAAGTATTCGATTGAAGTCAACTACACCAAAAATTCTTGGGCGCTATCAAAACAGTGATTCATCTGGAGGAAATAATGCGTGACCTCCAATGACAAAGACTGACTTCATCACGGAGCAGTCACATTTACAGAATTCAGGGATTTGTTGACTAATTGTACATCTGTAAACGAAGTGTACTGACACCGCCCGACGGATACCAAACTTCTGCCCCTGCGGATTTCCATTTTGAGCTGCCATTCACTGCTTCAATACTTTCCTGGCCATACACAAACATGCACACACACGAAGAACCACGAATATGCACACGCTCGCGAGCGCGCGCGCGCGCACACACACACAAAACAAAGATACGAACAGAGATATAACAGACAGATCAACATCGTGTTAGCAACGGAGAAATGAACACTTTCCTGATGTAGAAAAACACGAAAACATCTGAAGATGCTGGAAATCCAAAGCAACACACACAATTTTCTGGGAAATCTCCACTGAGTTCATCCAGCATTTTGAGATTTTGGTAATGTAATATAATTGTATACACATCTCAGATCTGTCAGAGGTCAAACGAAAATTGAGAAGAAATGTTTCAAGCTACCATTAACTAGGCATACAGGAAACTAATTAAAAATTAGTCTCCCCCGGTGAAAGGAAATTCTCTCCAAATCCTCTCTATCTAGGCTGTTCAATATTCGATAAGTTTCAATGAGATCCCCCTTCATTATTCTAAACTCAAGTGAGTACAGGCCCAGAGCCATCAAATTCTCCTCATAGAATTACACTTTTATTCCCATGAACCTCTATAGACCCTCTCCAATGTCAGCACATCTTTTCTTAGATAAGGGGCCCAAATCTGCTGACAGTTCTCCAAGTGTGGTCTGACCAATGGTAATAATGCCGCAGGATTACATGCTTGCTCTTATATTCTAGTTCTCTTGAAATTAAAGCGACCACAGACTCAGCCCTCAAGTTAACCATTAGATAATCCTGAACAAGGAGTTCCAAGTCCATTTGCACCTCTGCTTGTTAAAATGTTTCTCCATTTAGAAAATAGTCGATGCCTTTAATCCTCCTACCAAATTGCATGACTATATATACACTTCCCTATACTATATTCCATCTGCCCATTCTCCCAGTCTGTCTAAGCCTTCAGCAGATACTTTGCTTCCTGAAAGCTACCTGTCCCTCCAACTCTTCTTGTGTAATACTGAATTCAGTCATTCAAATCATTGACATATAACGTGTAAAGAATCGGTTCCGACAAAGTACCCTGTGGAACACTACTCATTGACTGCAACAAACAAGAAAAGTCCCCTTATTCTCACTACTTCAATTCCGCCAGTTAGCCAACCTTCTACCGATGCTAGTATCTTTCCAGTAATGCCATGGGCTCTTAATTTGTTAAGCGAATTCATGTGCGGCATCTTGATCTTTCCAGTAATGCCATGGGCTCTTAATTTGTTAAGCGAATTCATGTGCGGCATCTTGTCAAAGCCTTTCTGAAAATCCAAGGAATCAACACCCACAGATTTTCTGTTGCCTATCCTGCTTGTTATTTCCTCAAAGAAATCCAACAGATTTGTTAGGCATGATTCCCGCTGAAGGACACCACTCTGACTTTGCCTGCTTTATCATGTGTCTCCAACTACACCAAAACTTCATCCTTAATAATGACTCCAACACCTCCAACTACTGAAGTCAGGATAGTTCGCTTATAATTCTGTTTCTTTTGCCTCCCTCCCTTAATGTGTGGAGTGATATTTGCATTTTTCCAATCTTCCAGAGCCATTTCAGAACCTAATGATTCTTGATAGATCATGACTGATGCCTCCACAAACTCCGCTGCCACCACTTTCAGAACCCGACAGTGTAGTCCCTCTGCTCCAGGTAACTTTTCTAACATACAACCATTCAACCTCCAAAGCACCTTCTCCTTAGTAATAGCAACAACACTCATACTTTTGGATTTTTGGCATACTCCTATGTTTTCCACAGTGAAGACAGACACTAAATACGTATTAAGTTTGTCTGCCATTTCTTTTCCCCCATTACTACCTCTCCAGCGTCGTTTTCCAGTGGTCCGATGTCCACTCTCGCCTCCTATACTTTTTATGTTTCTGAAAAAATGGTTTTGGTATCATCATATTATTGGCTAACATGTTCATATTTCATCTTTTCTGTGTATATGACATTTAGTTGGAAATTGTTAGTTTTTAAAAACTTCCCTTTCCTCTTACTCAACACAATTATTTACTGTATTATTTGTTCTTTCTTTTGCCTCTATACTGTCTTCGACTTCCGTTGTCAGCCACTGTTAACTTATCGTTTCTTTAGAATACTTGGGGATGTATCTATACTCTGCCTTCTGAATTGCTCCCAGAAACTCCAACCATTGCTGTTCTGCTGTCATTCCTGGTACTGTCCCCTTCGAATTAAATTTGGCCAGCTCCTCTCTCATTTTTCTGTTACAGTATTCCTGTTTTCCACTGAAATACTAATATAACTGACTTTATATTCTCCTTCCCAAACTGCAGAGTGAATTTATCATATTATGATACCTGCCTCCTAAGGGTTCTTTTACTTTAAACTCTCTAATGAAATCTGGTTCATAACACAGCAGTCAATCCAGAATTGCCTTTCCAGTTGTGGCCTCAACCACCTCAACCTCAACCACGGCACCAACCTGAATTTCTCAATCTACCTGCATATTGAAACACCCTGTGACTATTGTAACATTTCCATTTTCACATGCTTCTGCTGTCTCCTGCTGTAATTGGTTCGCCACCTCTAAGTCACTGTTCGATGTTTTGGAAATAACTCCCATCAGGGTCTTTTTAGTCTTGCAGTTTCCTAACTCTACCCACAAGAATTCTACATTTTCCAATCGAATGCTTCCTATTTCTAAAGATTTGATTGAATTTTTTACTAACAAAACCAATCCAGACCCTCTACCTACCTGTCTGTTCTTTCTATACAATGAATCTTTTGACGTGAATTTCCCAACTATGATTTTCTTTCAGCTACGGTTCAGTGATGTTCACAATTGCATAACTGCAAACCCTAACCTCTACATTTTTCCCTGTACTGCACATTGTGCATACACATATGACACCTTCAGACATGTGTTCCTTTCCCTCTTCGATTTTGCTACCATGTTAGACTTCAACTCATCCCATTAACTGCAACTTTGCGCTATCACCTGTCTGTCCTTCCTCACAGTCTTACTACACGCTGCATCTGCTGTTATTCCAACTGCCCCGTCTTCAGACCTATCATTCCAGTTCCCCTCCTCCCTGCCTAATTAGTTTAAACCATCCTCCGCAGCTCCAGCAAACCTGCCCATAAAGATATTGGTGCAGCTTGGCTTCAAGTGTCAAGTATCCTTTTTGTACAAGTCATAACTTCCCCCCTTAGGCTATTTCTTTCAAGAAAATTAGACCATCATTGTTTAGCTTTCTCATGGGTTTCATAACTAGGGGAAATCGACAGTGTTAGGCCACCATTAACATGGATCTTTAGCATTCTGCTTTGCAACACATGCTGTTGATCTGACGTAAATCAATTCCAAATTCTTCTCTCCTTCCTGGACTTTGCTTCATTTCTACTTTTGACTGCAAGTTTATTGGATTGAATGGTTTTTCCTCCTGTAGAGGGATGATCCTGTGCATCTCTTTTTCTTGCATCCTTTCTGGGATTTATCTTGTTCATATAGTTTTTGTTTTAGACTACGTGCACTTAAGGGAACCAAGGGATCAGAGTTCTCCCATCATTTTAAGTGCATAAAGGTGGACCAATCTAATGAAAACATGTTTACAAAGTCGGGCAGCAACATCTTCATTCAGTTAGGTACGAGTAATTAATGATTAATTCATAATTAATTGTACGTACAAAAAGTGATCTCTGTGATTCCTGTTTAGAAATTAGCACCTCAGCAATAATCTTGAAGTTTTTTATTACAACGGATGATCTTCTGTGTTCTTGCTGGTGAGACTTCAATTAGAAATCCTTTATTGCTTGTTTTCTCCTTTTCTCTTATTTTCTATGTTTAGGCCACTTCAGTGCTAACTCAGAGGGAAAGGATGGCTAATTCAACACAGACAAATTCATCTCTCAGCGGCCTCACAGACATCAAGAGAGAGAGCGCTTACGAAACAGTTGAAGTACTCTTTATTGTGATTGTAGCATTAGCTTTGAGTCTGGTGACCATTATCGGAAACATTCTGGTTCTGCTTTCTATCAAAGTAAACAGACAGTTACAAACAATTAACAACTATTTTATTTTCAGCTTAGCCTGTGCTGATTTGATTTTTGGTGTGTTCTCTATGAACCTTTATACCATTTACACTGTCATTGGCTACTGGCCCATGGGCCCAGTGGTGTGTGATTTATGGCTGGCTCTAGATTATGTTACTGGTTATGCATCTGTCATGAACCTGCTTATCATCAGCTTTGACCGATATTTCTGTGTGACAAAGCCTCTCAGCTACCCTGCGAAGAGAACCACCAAGATGGCACTGATGATGATTGCAGCTGCTTGGGTGCTGTCATTTATCCTGTGGGCACCTGCTATTTTCTTCTGGCCGCTCATTGTAGGTGGGCGGACAATTGAAGAGGGTGAGTGTCATGTACAGTTCTTCTCAAATCCAGTCGTCACTTTTGTCACTGGAATAGCAGCCTTCTATCTACCGGTTATTACCATGACTATTTTGTATGTGCACATATCCCGTGCTAGCAAGAGTCGGATCACGAACGAAAAGAAAGAGCCAGATTCAAACAAAGGCACCATTTCTCACTGTCTAGTGCGAGGCGAAGTAATGAAACAGAAAAACAAAATCATTTCAAGTGTACCTGATAGGTGGCTGAATGTCAAATTACAAAAGGGCAAGGCAACTGGTGAAGTAATGACGGATCATTGTGGCCAAGGAGAGGAACACGGGCTCTCAAATCACTCGACTTTCTTCAGTGCCGTCCCTTCCATCCAGAAGGAGGAAGGAACGATTAATGAGAGCTTCAAGGTCTCCAGTACACAAAGGAATCTTAGCAATGGCAGTTCCAAGCTCTCCAGCATAAAGGTAGTCACGAAATCCCAAAGGAGTGACTACTGTGCTACCACAATTGAAATGGTGGCAGACAACTGCACCAGAAATGATAAAGACAGAGAGCGCACGGCAGCCCACAAGATCATTAAAATGACAAAGACCCCTGCTGAGAAAAAGAAGGGAGCTGTAACCCGGGAGAATAAGGTGACCAGGACCATCTTGGCTATTCTGTTGGTATTTATCATCACCTGGACCCCATACAGTGTCATGGTACTCATTAAATCTTTATGTTCAGTCTGCGTTCCTAATACATTATGGACTATTGGATACTGGCTCTGTTACATCAACAGTACTCTCAACCCAGCCTGCTATGCACTATGCAATGCTACCATCAAGAAAACCTTTAAACATCTTCTCTTCTGTCAATATAAAAACATTGGTGCAACATGATAAAATCAACAACAAGCTCCACTCCATAAACATTTTATACATGTTATAGATGACTTTCATAATGTTTGTCATAAACGTATGTAAGTAAAATGTTCAACACGCCAGTTATGGCTGAAATAGACATTATTAGTAATATAGTGAAAGCACCCGAGTTATGTCCAATGAAATTCTAATTTCTGTTTAAATGAAGAGTGTGTTGATTATTATAATGTTTCTGTGCGAAATCGTAAATGAATCTGCCCAAATTTCAAATATAGTGCGTTTCAGTTAATTGGGGCACACTGGGAATTGGACATTTTGCCCGATTAAATGATTGCCCCAATAAGCTGAAGTTTTCTGGGAATAGTTAACAAGGTATAAACAAAGACAAACATATATAAATAACAAATATGTATTTAAAGAGAGTACAGAATAAATTAGAACACAACCAAAATCAATACAGTATATAAAACTGTATTGGTTCCTAATTATTAGGCTGGAATTCATTAAGTGTACACTGACGTGTTCTTTTCATTGACTGTAAATAAATAAAATCATCAGAGACACCAATTACAGATAGTGGACAGCTTTCAAACAGTGCTATCGATGACTGGATCCTCCAAATCCTCATTTTAATTGTAACATTCAAGATGATTGCTGATACCTTTAAATTAAGTACCTTACTAGAAGAAGTATTCAAATTGTTTCATTTCACCCCAACCGTTTCTGGCATCCGCAAGCCTGAATGCCTGAAACCGCAGTGAGCAAAACAGTTCCAAATTTTGGAATGTGCCTGCGATCAATGACAAAAATCATTGCTTTTTGAATACGAACACACAAGTGATGCTATTTCAACCAGTTGCTTTAGTTATAGCGTAGTGTATAATGGCCACAGAACTTGCATGTGACTGACGCTAGTTAGAACCTGTTTGGCAACTGCTTACTGCCCCAATTAAGTAGCACAGTTTTCCAAATAAATAATGGCACAACTAATGCCACTTGACTGAATTATAAAATTCAACATAGGCACATTCAAGGGGTAATGTTTATTTTTATAATATTACTCAGTATCATAAACTGTATTTTGTCCTTTTAATAACTTTGTGTATCTAATGGATACACAATTCATTACCTTTTTGTTAGTAGTTTTAATTGGTTGCTTTGAAACTTAATCACTTGTCATAAGGGGAGGCTTTGGTGGTGGAACCAAATGCAAGACACAGACACTGAGGGACAAGAAACAGGGCTCGGTGTGTCAAGAAATCAAGGGAAGACAGGAATAAATGACGCTGGACATTGACACATGCCTCGTACGAAACTAGGATTCAAGGCCTGGGCTAGGACTTGGTCTGGAGACAAGGGACACGGACATGGAACTAGGAACTTGGAGCCTGTGCTAGGGCTCCGAGACGCAGACTGGACAAGGACCCAAAACCTGGGTCATGACTCGGGCATGGACCCCAGATCTAGGAAAGAACAAGACGTGGTTACGGGTAGTGGCTTGGCTACATGACTGGACATGAGACTCCAAGATGGGACGGGGGATGTCCAGCAGCGGGCTGCGCGAATTATCTCTGGGCTGGGCGAGGTACGAGGACAGTACGAGGCACATGGACAAGACGAGGGACTGCAGCACAGGACGGGGGACCTCCAGCACTGAGCTGGGCGAGGTTCTCCTGGGCTGGACGAGCCAAAGAACAGGACGATGCACATGGACAGAACGGCAGCTTGAAGCGGACGCACCGGGAGCACCGGACGCAGTATATTACACCAGTCAACTCACACATGAAGTGTCACTTCACATCTAAGGACTGTTTAGGGCCATGAATGGTGGTGTTGGAGGAAGTGTAAGTGCCGCTTGTTCCGCTTACAAGGATAAGTGCCGGGAGGGAGATCGGTGATAAGGGTTCGGTGGTATGAATGGACAAGGGAGTCGTGTAGGGAGTGATCTCTGCGGAAAGCAGAAACTTCAGCGGGGGCGGAAATATGTGCTTGGCGGCGGGGTGGTTCCAGTGCGGCCTTCTATATATTGGTGAGAACCGACGCAGACTGGGAGACCGTTTCACTGAACACCGCACTCTATCTGCCAGAGGAAGCAGTATCTTCCAATGGCCAAACATTTTATTTCCACGTCCCATTCCCATTCTGATATGCCTGTCCACGGCATGCTCTACTGTCATGAAGATGCCACGCTCCTGTTGGAGGAAGAACACCTTATATTCCATCAGGGTAGCCTCCAACCTGATGGCATGAACATTGAATTCTCCAACATCGTTAATGCCCCTCCTTCCCTTCTTAAAACATTCCTTATTCATGCATACATTTATCTATGTATCTTTTTATTTATTATACATTTTTTTTGTTTATTCATTTATTTATTTCCCCTTCCCCCCCTTTTTTCTTTCTCTCTCTTTTCTCTCTCTTTCCCTCAAAAGATTCTCATTGCCTGCTCTCCATCTAGCTCCGGGGCTACACTCCCCCTTTCTTACTTCCTAACCTCCCGCCCCGTCATCCTCTCCCTTCTACAAGCTGCTATCCCTTTTGCCAATCAACTTCTCAGCCCTGAGCTTTATTCCCTCCCTCTCCTGTCTTCTCCTATCATTTCGGATCTCCCCCTTCCTCTCCCTGTTACAAATCTCTCACCATCTCTTCTTCAGTTAGTCCTGACGAAGGATATCGTCCCAGAAGGTCGACTGTGCTTCTTTCTATAGATGCTGCCTGGCCTGCTGCGTTCCATCAGGATTTTGTATGTATTGCTTGAAATTCCAGCACGTGCAGATTTCCTCGTGTTTGCATTAGACATCCTTTCCGCACCACTGTCGCATTAACCATCGTCCCATTGATCATTGTCTGTCAACCAAGTTCATAGCTAGCATTCATACACTCAGTAGCACAGTTACACATGTAGTAAGTCTTTTATCTATTGTTCATAGGTTGTACGCAATTCAACAATATCAGACACAGTATTTAAATAGTCTTGCATAAAGCAGAATAATTCATTCCCTCTCATTCCAGCCGGGATATTAGACAGGGAGCAGTAGTTGGATTGGCTGAGGCATTGCATCACATGTCCTCACAGAGTGGCGCTGCTTCGTGTTAATGGGACTAACCTATTGGGTCAATGGTTAATCCTCAGCTGAATGCCGAACCCTTCTCGAATTCTACTTCTCACCTAATCCACAAAATCTCCTGTTTTACCAAATGTATGACTATTTACATACAGTAGGTCACAGAAAGGTTCGAGAAAACAAGAGTTAAGTAAGCACTTTCGTGGATAAGAAGGTTAAAAAGATGAAATTCTTGATTCCAGAAAACATGTGAGCAATGTCAAAGAGCATGGAGGATTCCATATTAACCTTACAAAGAGATTGGAGCCCATCCACTGCTTCACAGAAGTGCTGAGGAACCTCATTTTGGGTTGAAGACCCAGTGGCTGACAGCTGATATCTCACATCCTGATGCAGCAGAGGCAGACTCCAACCATGTGTACGTGTGTTGATGTGGAAGCTCCCATTTCCACTGTCTAAACTCAGGATTTGTCCAGCATGGTGGGAAAAATAATGTTCAACAGAAATGACAGGATGTTGTAACAATACAGCAATCTCATCTCGTTCACAGCGCTGGGGTAGCTGGAATGTGGAGGGAGCAGCAGTGCATTGTGCAGTAAAGACTGCATTCATTATCCCACCATTGTCATTCTGACAGTTGTTTTGTCATTATGAGAAATGATATCCATGTCTTACAGGATAATCAGGACCCCTTCTCATTAGAGATGATGCCAATCTTGACGGGAAAATAGAGTTCAGAGACAGCCTTCCAGACCCACAATTGCACACCAAAGCCATTTGCAGTTTCCTTCACTGAAGTTCCTTACATTCAACCCAGCCAGCCCTACCGCTGATTTTGTTCTGCATGAATCTCCTCCCAACTTGCTTCAATAACTCCATCCAAGTTTGAAAGGTCCAATGAAATGTCAGAGAAATGTATACAATATACATCCTGAAAAGCTTTATGTTTGCAAACATCCACCAAAACAAAGAAGTGCGCCACAGAAGGAACGAGTTAAACATGAGAACCTCAAAGTCCCCTTCCCATGCATAAGCAGTTGCAAGCAATAATCCCCCATCCCCTACCGAACACTAGGCAGTCGGCACCAAGCAGTCAAGTGTGAGCAAATCAATAGCAAAGAAAATTAAACCAAAGACTTCGGGTTTCACCCAGTCTTCGACATACCGCAGGTCCTCTCTCTCCCTAATGAGGGAGAAGAAGGTGTATTCATCAGCAGACAAATTTATTTCCTTCCTCACAAACTCCATTCAGTCTCCACTTAAGTGTGTCTGTATTACTTACTGAAGACACATTCTGTCATGGCAATTTTGATTTCTACCTTCTTACTTTTCTTTGGATAAGTAAGTTAGATTTTAGGTGACTAACTTGTGCTGTTGGCCTCCGTCTGCTCGAGCTGACCAATGGAGCTATTCTGTCGCCATCCACTTAAGTAAAGACACTAAGGGGGAAAAATGTTCTTATTCCACTTGCCAAGATTGAATTGATAAAACCAGTTTGCAATACTTATTTTGCGTTGGCTTGTATTTCATGTTGCAGCTAAATACGTTTTTGCAGAATAGTGAAAGAGGATTTGTTTTACTGCTGCAGTTGGATGAACTGGCACTGAAATGGATGAGCATTCAAACTGGCCAAGTATGGTGCTTCTTTTTCTCTTTCTTCTTGTTCCCGTTCTACTTCTGAACCCCTACCCTCCCCACCATTTTTTCTTAGCTTCTTGCTGCTTGACACGGAGCTGGTTAATAAAAGCTGAACCCCTGTAAAGGGAAGCCTGTGAGGCACACAGCAGAAATCGAACTATAGAATTGGCAAAAAGTACAGCACGGAAACAGACCCTTCAACCCATCTAGGGGGCCGCACAATTTAAAATGTCTACTCCCATCGACCGGCACCAGGACCATAGCCCTCCATACCTCTACCATCCATGTACCCATCCAAACTTCTCTTAAATGTTCAAATTGAGGTATCATGTACCTCTTGTGCTGGCGGCTCGTTCCACACTCAGAGAACACACTGAGTGAAAAAGTTTCCCCTCATGTTCCCCTTAAACCTTCCCCCTTTTTCTTCTGCTGTGTATTGTAGAGCTCCTCCTGAGTGGTGTGAGGAGTAGAATCTTTGTTGCAGCTCAATAGTTGTTTGCTCTTTCACAATTTTGTCTGGTAGCCATGTGGCATTTGTGTGTTGCAGACCATGTTGGAGGCATTAAACCTTGAAACTCCCAGAACTATTGCTATTCGTGAATCTCCTAATATTTTTGGTATTGCCCGTAATGAGAAGTTATACAAGCTATCACTCTATGCTGATGACTTGTTATTATATATTTCTAATCCCGACAGATCTATTCCTGCTATTCTATCTTTGTTGGTTAAATTTGGAAGTTTCTCTGGTTATAAGCTAAATTTGGATAAGAGTGAATTATTCCCTTTAAATGCTCAAACTTTACTTAATGACAGGATACCATTCAAAGTTGTTACTGATAACTTTACTTATTTAGGTATAAAAATTACTAAGAAATATAAAGACTTATACAGACTGAATTTTTTGCCTATGCTTCGTCAAATTCAACACCTAACTACTAGATGGTCTCCTTTATCTTTATCATTAATCGGCCGAATTAATACTATTAAAATGATGGTTTTACCGAAATTCTTATATCTATTTCAAGCCCTACCAATATTTATTCCTAAATCCTTTTTTGATAACATCGATTCAAAAATTTCCTCATTCGTATGGCAAAATAAAAACCCTAGATTAAGTAAGAGACAGTTACAGAAATCTAAAAAAGATGGTGGTTTAGCCTTACCTAATCTTAGATTTTACTATTGGGCGAACAATATTCGAAATTTATTATATTGGAA